>JACXGI010005712.1:8213-45587 GCA_016801175.1 Esox masquinongy
TGTGTGTGTGTGTGTGTGTGTGTGTGTGTGTGTGTGTGGGCCCTGATTTGGATAAACGTGCTTAGTGTGTGTGTGTGTGTGTGTGTGGTCCTTGATTTGGATAAACATGCTTAGTGTGTGTGTGTGTGTATGTGTGATCCTTGATTTAGATAAACATGCTTAGTGTGTGTGTGTGTGTGTGTGTGTGTGTGTGTGTGTGATCCTTGATTTGGATAAACATGCTGTGTGTCTGTTTTCTCTACAGGAGTGCTCTAATGACTGCTGCAACGCCAACAACTGCACGTTGAAGGAGGAGGCTCAGTGCGCCCACGGGGTCTGCTGTGAGGGGTGTAAGGTACGGAACACTCACGGTGTGGGTGGGAGTCTTCATCTCACCACAGCACCAGCAGTTTTCCCTCAATTGTGCACAAGCGTTTCTTTTTTTTTTTTTTACTCGTTCTTAACATACCTGTGGCAGAAAGACAGGGTTCAGATTGTTTTGATTCTGTGATACATTTTTGATGAATGTATTTAGTTTTTTTTAAAGTTGCATTTTGAAAACACATTTGCAGGTTTATACAGAGTGCTTTAAGTGCTAAAATGACTCAGATGTGGTTCTGGAAAACATTGACTCAACCTTGCTTGGTCCTTTAAAAAAAGCAGCCAAAGCTACTTTGGAGCTGATTCATAAACTCTACTGCTCTAAGGGCTTCATTTCGGATCAGTTTTTGTGAGAGATGTTATTAAAGCTTTGGGTGGTTTCCCGTTGTGTCAGCTGACAAGGACAAGGTTAAGACGAATGCAGCTGCAGTAGTCTACAAAGGACATCCGTATCCGTGTTCAAAACACGTTTCATCTATAGTCACTACTGTCCACATAATCCTGACATACATATTTCAGAATCTAATCATCATTTTGTCGACACTGTTCCATTGGAAAGGACTTCGACAATGCATTAGCTTTAAGTGGTAAGGCATACTTTTCCTGTCACTTTTAGGGGATTTTTGTCAATTCAACATACCACAATCAAACTGAGGCAGTTACAATTAGGTGCTTGAATGCTCTCTGAATGTCCTTGAATTTGACTTGCCAATGTCTGTACAAACCCTGCATTTACTGTTGTACAAAATGCCACATTCTCTAGTTCTGTTTCTTGAAAGTTGACAACATTGTTTTAAGATATGCTTGTATGTGATTGTGAAAAACTGTAAAATAACAGCCTATGCTCCTCTCTCATTTATAATTCTCTATGTATCTTCAACTTTCCTATTTTTGTTTCACGCTAATGGTAACAACTTTTTCCTGTGAGTCTAAAAGTAGGAATATGCTTCTAGGATGATCATCATATCTCCCTTTGGTTTTGTGTTTGAATTATTTATTGAATCCTCTCTGTGGTGAGTTTTTCAGAACCTTTAAATGTACCTACTGTATACAGAACAACAGTGGTCAACTGCCGAAATACATATTTTTTGCCTACCTTAGACCCACTTTTGCTAAGCTAAATAGATTTGTCATTGAGCAATCAGTAAATAATATTGCACAACATTGCTTATTTTCCATTTCCTTTCTGAAGTTTAAAATATTTGTTATGTGTATTTGATGAAATATCGGTAAAATAAGAGTGGCTACCCATAATTCTGAACTTGTTTTGACAGTTTGTTGAATTATGTTCATCATGCTTTAGTAACAGCTAGGATCTACAGATTTTAAATGTTGTCTTTCTCGGAAAAGAATGTTCTAGCTAATTTAACCTGCACACAGTCGTATTACCTTGAGTAATGCACTGTTTGTTTATAGGAGGCAGTTACAAAAAAATATATTGTTTTCCCATTGCCACATATGGTGTCCCGAGAACAACGTTTCGAATATCGACAGCATTGTTCCAAGAAATGCATGTACACGACTGAGGAAAACCTACAAACCATGTAATGAAAGGTCTTTCTCACAGGAACCCCCCCCCCACCCTGTCACTCAATGATTTTTCCCTCTCCCACACTAGCTGAAGCAGGCCGGTACCATGTGTCGTGGGCCCGCGGGGGCGTGCGACCTGCCTGAGTACTGCACTGGAGGCTCCCCCTACTGCCCCTCCAATGTCTACCTGCTAGATGGCTCCTCCTGCCAGTCTGGCCACGCCTACTGCTACAATGGGATGTGTCTGACCCACGAACAGCAGTGTCTACAACTGTGGGGCTATGGTAGGACCACACCCCTCTGTACACCTTCATGGTAGAAATACACTTGCGAGCCTGGTTCCTCTCTAGGTTTCTTCATAAAGTTCAGACCCTCTTAGGGAGTTTTTCCTGACCACTGTGCTTCAACACTGTTGTTGCTTGCTCCTTGGGGTTTCAGGCTTGGTGTTTTGTAAAAGCACTTTGTGACAGCTGCTGATGTAAAAAGGGCTTTATAAATACATTTGATTGATTGATTGATACACATCTCTATTATGACCTTGGTAGGAATACACATTTCTACATCTCAGTGGTGTAAGTGTACACCCCTATACATCCCCGCGGTAGGATTGCAGACCTCTATACATCTCTATGGTAGGATTACAAACCTCTATATGTCTCCATGGTAGGATTACAAACATCTATACGTCTCTATGGTAGGATTACAAATGTCTATACATTTCTATTTTAGGATTACAAACCTCTATACGTCTCTATGGTAGGATTACAAACCTCTATACATCTCTATGGTAGGATTACAAACCTCTATACATCTCTATGGTAGGATTACAAACCTCCATACATCTCTATGATAGGATAACAGACCTCTATACGTCTTGGTGATAGATAAAATACATACCTCATCAACATCATGTATACGTTTTGAAGACAAGTATCTATTAGGAGAGTTAGGGTCACTGGGAGATTAGGGTCATTTTTTAACAATTTAATCTCAATGGTTTGATTTCTCTTTCTCTCAACTTTACCTTTACCTATAACTGTTGAGGAGACAATGTATTAAAATTACATCAATTTGACACATTGATGTAATTTTTTACATTTCTAAAAAAAAGAAATTCCCCAAAAAAGTGTCCTAATTGGTCAATTTAGAAACTTTTAAATGTATTAATTAAACTTAAATGGTGATAAAAACACTAATAGTAGAGTTAGAACATTTTTCCAGTTGGCAGAGTAAAGAATTGCCTTTTTTATGGCCGCACAAAGCATAGTAATTATAATCATAAATGCAATTTATCCGGAGAGACCTGCAGTCGCTGCGCTGCAAGCGTCTTGATCAGCCTTCTGAACTGCAGATGTCTCTGAACTCTGAGTTATGTCTCTGCCTCATTATCGCCTCATTAACAGTTGGTACTCGGCTTAACCATTTTTTTTTATTAATTACTTTGATCGGGAAATTGGCACTTCAGCTACTGAAAAATGGCACTGCTGTGGCTCTCTTTCTCACACAAACACACCCACACACACACACACAGTGCCACACACAAACACACTCTCTGTGGAGAGGTTTTGTCACGTACGATAGTTGCATTACTATTTCGGTTGGTGAGTACCGTCTTGACCTTGAGACAGCTTTAGCAACTCCAAACTCTTGCAATTTATTACGCTGACCTTTAAACAGTATTAGCATAATTGATGACAAGAATCCCTTCGTTTGCACAGGTAGGGACGTGTCTCTCCGCTCCCATTGAGATGCATGACACAGATTGTGATAAGGATCAACACCTTTAAAGCTAAATTAGCACACCGAGCTAGGTAACAATTTACCTGAAACAGCATCTGCATACCACAGCATTTCAAGCTTTCAGCTCTTATGGAAAGGATCACTTCAACGCAAAAACACGAAACACATTTCAGTATTTTCTTCGTTGGTCGACTGTAGACGTGAGTCCCAAAAATTGGTGTTTCAGCAGTGAGGTTTTAAAAACGTATCTCTCAAAATATTATTTTGGATGTAACAAAAGGATGCAGTTTTCTTTTGTTATTCCATGTGTTGTTGTTAAATGTACATTCAGTAGCAAACATAACTTTTGTGTTGGAATACAAATCTTGTTGACCTTCTATAGCCCATGACTTGGGGGTTTTTGTTGTTGTGTATAGGGCTTTTTCTTCTGACTTAACAAGAATCCTGTGAAAGCCTACCCTTGGTTTTTACTCCAAACAGACCACAGTCCCCACTGAACAATGTAAACCAGGGAGCCTCAAAGAGCTCAACTTGTCGCTCTTTAATAGCGAATTCTAGCTCCCCGTGCGAGCGACTGGTTGCCATAGTAACTATTATTTACAAGATGGATTTTTTCACGTCCCAGGTGCCCGGCCAGCGCACGACGCCTGCTTTCAAGATGTCAACGCAGCGGGGAACGCGTTTGGGAACTGTGGGAAGGACGGACAGGGAAACTACATGAAGTGTGAGAAAAGGTGAGTGGAAATGATGTTCTGGGTCACAGTGCAACATAGAAGTTGTCGCTTAGTTTTTTCATAGCACCACATTGCACTACTTATACAAGCGTGTTATGACACTACATAGCATCTCTTATACATCTGTTTCATTTAGTGACATAGCACTTCTAATTCAGGTGTGTCTTAACGCAACAGAGCACCTGACACAAACTGTGACTAACACACTAACACATACTGTGATTAACACACCTGATGTGACTAACGCACTAACACATACTGTGATTAACACACCTACTGTGATTAACACACCTACTGTGACTAACACACTAACACATACTGTGATTAACACACCTACTGTGATTAACACACCTGCTGTGACTAACACACTAACACATACTGTGATTAACACACCTACTGTGATTAACACACCTGCTGTGACTAACACACTAACACATACTGTGATTAACACACCTACTGTGATTAACACACCTGCTGTGACTAACACACTAACACATACTGTGATTAACACACCTACTGTGATTAACACACCTGCTGTGACTAACACACCTACTAACTAACAGACACTGAGACTAACACACCTACTGTGACTAACACAAGTATAGTAACTAACACACGTCAAACTACAGCCCCTCCGTCAAGCACTGTAATGTGCCCTGGAGACCGTTTCCTTGGCCTCGCGCCAGAACTAATTAATGGATCCAAATTAGTATTTTAGCTATGCAAATTAGGCCCCCTATTAAGGCGTTCAAAATTTGCCTTTTGAGTCCGCGATTCACCACCACCCCACTGCATTTAAATAAACGCCCGCAAGCAACGTGAAGGAGTGAGTCGATGAGATCTGACGATACGCCCTCACACAGGTGTGGTTAGGATGTCCAGTTTAGCCACGAGGCTCGTGACGTCAACACTCACAGGACGTGTCTTGAGCTGTGACCTTCTTCCCGTCTTGGGTGCGTGCGCCCCGTCCACTCACGCGTGTCATCCGTCTTCCCTCAGTGACGCCAAGTGCGGCAAGATCCAGTGCCACAGCGCCGCCAAAAAACCCAAGGGCACCAACGCCGTGTCCATCGACACCACCATCCGTACGGATGGCATGGAGGTCAAGTGCCGCGGGACCTACGTCTACACCACCCAGGATGGACAGGGCGACCTCCCAGACCCGGGCCTGGTCATGACCGGCACCAAGTGTGGCAAGGGCAAGGCAAGTGCCAGCTGTCTAACCAAGGGGTCCTTTTCCCCGCGAGTCATCTTTAGTCTTTAGACGCCGACTGTGATGTCTGTCCATGTTAGCTTTTTTAGTCTTTCATTATTTCATTAGGATTATTTCAGTGTCTACTGGCGATGTAGGACATTTCCATACCTCATCCCAAATCTGTCAGCATGATTCATGCTGAATACCGTAGTAACCATAAATATGTACAGACATTATATTCACCAGCTGCCAACTGACGGCAGTTCCACCACACGCTCACACGCACCTTCACACGCTCACTAATTCACACACCTTTTTCCTAATATGTGTATGGGTGTGTCTTATAGGGAAAACCTAATCGTGCTCATTTTGATGCAGGTGTGCCGAGATCGTCGGTGCCAGAATGCCTCTTTCAGTGAGCTGGAGAGCTGCATCGCTCGCTGCCACAATCATGGTGTAAGAACTGATAGAAACACTGACACACACTCACACATACCTCAGCCCGTCCATGTAATCTAGTCTCGCCGTCCTTGGGGTGAAGGCAGGTCGCTGGCATGGCAACTCTTGTAAAACAGGACAAATGGATGTCGGCAACACGACACCTGAAGCCGTAAACTATTTACTGGTTTAGTGCCACGTCGCCAACGGGAGACATGGCAGATCACATCCTGGTTTATGAGACACTAAACATTGTGTGGCATTGTGGACAACTTTCATCTCTTTAACTATAGGGATCTATAGGCTTGAGGTGGCTTGAATGGAGCTTATCAGTGTTACTTCCTCAGACTCCTTGTTAACTTTGTTCTCATCGCCGTGACTCATTTAATCGGCGTTTGGATGCTTGCCATTTTTTTGGGGGGGTGGGGGGGGGGGGCAGAGACAGACAAAATGTTTTCCCCCAGAACAGGCCCTCTAGGTCGGCCATCTTAGAAGAGGTTAGCTGTTGACTCACTAAAGCCAGCGGGATTCTATTAGCGAGATGCTGGCGTTCTAGAATGTTTTTAAATCTCTTCAACCAGTGGCCCCCTGAGCCTGACAAACAGAACTGATGCCCGCTCTCCATCTTTAATCCTCTCATTCCTTCTCTCCCCCTCTCTCTCCCCCTCTCTTTTCTCTCTATCACCCTCTCTCCTGTCTCTCTCATACCATCTCCCTCTTTCTCTCCCTCTTTCTTAACCCCCCCAGGTCCTTATTTGTCTTATTTTGTTTGCTCCCGATTCCTGAGCGGCCAGTCATGGAAATAGCTCTGAGGAGGGATTATTTAAAGCAAAGCTTCCGCCTCTCCTCTCTCTTCTCTTCTGTGACTTTTTTTATTGGCATTATCATTTGATTCCTATTGATCCTCGGGCTTAAAGAGAATGCAGTGTGGATGTAAACAAAGCGACTAGCGTCTATAGCTCTGCTAGCGCTGAGAAGGAAGCTGCTTTGCTGTTTTTGCATCTGTACATCTGGACTCCGAGTTGCTTCTCTGGGTGTGAGAGTCACAAAACAACTTCAGAGGGTCACACGATTGCCAACATCAATAAAAGGAGACAAAGGAAAAAAGAGAACAAAAAAACAAACTAATTATCACTGAGATGCAAATACGAGTTGGCTGGCCTTCGTGATGGTTAAAATGTCTCTAACGAGGCCTTCGGATGAAATAAACAACCATGAGACTAATCAGTGATATGACCGTTGTAGTGATGTAATTATCCACTACATCAATTAGCAGCAGGAAACAGGACGCAGAATGTCTGGCAATGATATTAAAGTGGAACATTTTCATCTTTGGAAATATAGTTTTGATATGATTTTCAAACAAGCCAAATTGCTTCACCAGGATCTTTGATTACCCAACTTGGTACACGGAGCTACAATCATTTAAATAAAAATATTTCAGTATGCCCTGCATCTAAAGCCGTAGACAAACTGACAGCTGTTGTTTCGTGAGGTTTCGTGCAGTCGCACCCTCCAAGCCCAGCTTAAGGTTGTCTAATAATAAACCCTCGGTGTCTAAGACATGGATATTGGTGCTACATAAAAAAATATTAATAAAAGCGTTTTTACGTGCAGACGGAAACCCTCCAGCTATGAAATACTCTGAATACAGACGGAGAATGAGGTAGATTTACGAGCGCACCGTCTGGGAGTTGAAACCATATTGAATGCCACTCGTGGTGCGGAGGGAAGGCCAGAGTTGACCGGCTGGGAGTTGAGGGACTCAGGGTGTCAAGTGAGTCTGTTCTTCTTAAGGTCTGAGTCAGGTGACCCCCTGTCTGGGACCCACTCGGATCTGCGGCCATGTTTTAAAGTTTTAACAGTTGGAACAGCAACACGGACCAATGCTATGAGGACGCTCTACAAGCACAGATCCCCCCAAACCCAACAAACCAATCTGCACCAAATGACCGTAGGCCGGTAGGGTTCATTTTCCGGGTTGTGAAGTGAAACCACGTCCTGCCCTCTACCCGGGTGCATCTTGGTCCTCTACAGTTCTTTCTTCCGGCTGGTAGTGTGGGTCTGTGGTCAGAATCAAGAGAGCATTTATGCATATTCAGAATCTGACATGTTGGTACTGGTAGTCAACAGAATATACAGACAAAATCTTCACATGTTTATAAAATAGCTGGTTAGGATGTAAGTATTTGTGAGCAGGGAATATATCATATCAAGTGTCAGTATTATATATTTAGATACAGGGATATGACCAGAGCTCTTATAGTGCAGTATATCGCAGCTACTTAGTTAATATTTGGTGGCTGTCTTGATGTGGTGACCATAGTCGTATTAGTCACTGTGGGACAGATTGCTGGGGTCCCTGGGGTCACAGCTCCGTTGGCTGTTGTCTTTCCTGGATGTTTTCCTCCCGGCAGTCGCATAGGACCTGGATGGAAGGCAGATGGCAGACGGTCATCTGTTCTGCAGACAGGACAGTGTGTTTCAGCAGCAGGCAGACACAGACCCAAACCGGACAGTGACGGAGGAAGACAGACCCAAACCGGACAGTGACGGAGGAAGACACAGACCCAAACCGGACAGTGACGGAGGAAGACAGACCCAAACCGGACAGTGACGGAGGAAGACACAGACCCAAACCGGACAGTGACGGAGGAAGACAGACCCAAACCGGACAGTGATGGAGGAAGACACAGACCCAAACCGGACAGAGACGGAGGAAGACACAGACCCAAACCGGACAGTGACGGAGGAAGACAGACCCAAACCGGACAGTGATGGAGGAAGACACAGACCCAAACCGGACAGTGATGGAGGAAGACATAGACCCAAACTGGACAGTGATGGAGGAAGATAGACCAAACCGGACAGAGACAGACAGACCCAAAACCTGAATCTGTAGATAGCAGGACGTCCACGGCTGGGCATCCTTGGTGGTCACTGTGATGTTGTCATCCCAACCAAGGTTGTGAGAGTCAGGACCTCAAATGATCCAGGAGACAAGGCTTCCTGGTGAGTCTTGAGGTCACTCTGGTGTTAAAGGCTGAGGTGTAGTTGATAAACATCATCTTCTCATAGGTGTTTGTCTTGTCTTGCTGGGTTAGGGTGGTGTCCAGCTCAGGTCGGGTGGTGTCCAGCTCAGGAAGTGTGGTGTCCTGCTCAGGTAGGGTGGTGTCCAGCTCAGCAGTGATGGAGTCCTCAGTGGTTCTGTTGAGGCAGCGTGCAGTGGGTCCAGGGGTGGTGGAGAGGATGTAGGTGATGTAGGTCATGGCTCTCAAAGCATTTCTTTATGGAGGACATCTTGAAGCAGGTGGGGAAAAACCGACTGGGAGAGGTTGAATGTGTCTGTTAACACACCCACTGGTTGATCTGCCCATGATCTGAGGATGTGACTGGGGATGCCGTCCAAGGCAAGAGCCATGCGAGGGTTAACATGCCTGAAAGCTCTACTGACGTTGTCCACAGAGAACGTCAACATTATCAGTGGTCCGATTTAAAACCCTACTGACGTCGTCCACAGAGAACGTCAACATTATCAGTGGTCCGATTTAAAACCCTACTGATGTCGTCCACAGAGAACATCAACATTATCAGTGGTCCAATTTAAAGCCCTACTGACGTCGTCCACAGAGAACGTCAACATTATCAGTGGTCCAATTTAAAGCCCTACTGACGTCGTCCACAGAGAACATGAGACCAGGGTCTACATTATCAGTGGGCCTCTGTGTTATTTTAGCCTGTCTGGAGTGAAACGTCTGCGTCTGTGACCTGGCTGGTACTTAATAATCCGTTTGTGTCTCAAGGCCCTGACACATTCTTCTCATGTCCCGTCGAGTTAATGTCTTGTAACTCTAATTTGTCCTCAAACTGACCTTTTGCCTCCGATTGTTTTGCAAAGGTCATCCTGGCGTGTTTGTACTCTGTCAAGGCTGCCGTCACTTTTCGGTCTTTATATGCCACGGAATGCTCCGGTGGGTTCGCATTAGGCTGAACAGAAAATTGCCTTGGGCATCTTCAAGGGGCCTCGTTAAAGAGGCACAATTAAAAGAGTACTAATAGTCAATAAAATAGAAATACATGGTTTTTGCCCTCTGGGCCTCCCTCCCCTGACAGATCGAACGTCTCGCTGCTGCGGCCTCTCGGTTCGCTGTCGTCATGGCGTCTTTCTGCTCATTGGTTCCAGGACTCTGGCCAGTACACAGAGTTGATTGAAGGCTAACAGCCTCAGACAGTGGGACTGCGGCTAGCTAGTTAGAGTAAGTGGTCTCCATTTTAATTTCTCAGCGCCTACATATGCCTGCACGGCTGCGCCGTTTCAAACCCAGAGTTCTTTGCGGCGGCACAGCAGTTTTTGCCATGAGTTGATAGGGTAAAGCAGGGTGAAAGTTGACATTCAATTGTATGGAGCCTTGTTGGGAAACAAGTGATGGGGGAAATGTAGGAGATGCATGACATTTGTGGCAGCACCACAGTTCACTGTGTTCATTGACATTTCTGGGACATAAAGTGAACCCACTGCATGTGTTGATAGCTATTTAGAAAGGTTGGGATCTAGCTACGGTATGTATATTTATAATACTGTATGTATGTTACGGCTCAGTGGGAGACTTTGGTTTTCTGTGGACCCCAGGAATATTAGATGCTGGCGTGTCACAACTAATTGGGATTTAAAACAAAAAACAAGCAGTAAACAAAAGAGTGGAAACGTTGAATCTGTCCATTAATATTTCAGTTTTCAGGGAGCACAGTGAACTACAACAGGTATGCTAAATCTATGATGGGAAGTGTTGCGTTTCTAAGGGCTCAGGTAGCAGCTCTGAAACGAGGTGTAACGATGGTCAGTGCGTATTCTCTCCAACGCGTAGCTCAGCACACGTGTTGGGGGCAATGTTGACAGATTGTCTTGCACGCTAACGACTGTGAAACCCCCCTCCTGGCCAGACACCTGATTAGGTTTCCAGGATGAGGAGGAGCACTTTGTTTCTGTTGATTCTCACTGTGCCGAGCAGATAAATTACTAATGAAATGCACACAGACTAACAAGATATGGACATAGTGGACCATTAAAGAGTGTTGTGCTAGACCGCAAGCTACAGCAGGGAAAATGCACTGAGCAGAAAAAGACTGCTTTTTAAGTGAACCAAGCTCTTTCAATATTGATTGTGTTTTTTTTCTGTGTCATTAGCCGCTCGTTGAAAGTGTGTTCGCTTTGTATCATCTGTTGCTATGGAAATTCTCTCGGAGGAATATGCTCGGAGCAAATGATTCAGCTCTGTGAGGGATGGCCTGGGGGGGGTCAAGCAGACATGTCCGGAGGTCAAAGTGTCCTCATGAAAGCCCCCGGGGTACAGCTGGCCCCCAGGCAGCCCAAGGGGTTAGAGAGCCCCTCATCTTGGGACCACGGTACAGGACATCAGGGTACAAACAAAACCAGAACTGGGTCATCTTTTCTCACGGTGGCGATAAGGCCTTCATTTGAGAGTGCAGAGAGTGCCCCGATTGTACACAGGTACCTAGAGGATCCTACAGACCGTATTTGACTTTTTGAACCTTGTTTATTGTTTGTACTTGTTAGTACTGTCTGTTTCAAACAAGGGGCCTATTTCAAAATGCGCCACCAGACTCCAGAAGCTCACTGTCCGGGCTTGTCCTGTATCTCCGATTTGCTGGCAAACAAATAGTTGACGTGAAGTATTTAATGAACATGGTACATTTCCAGACACACGGTCAGATACAGTAACTCTGTGTGTAACATACGTGTGTGTTTTCTCCACAGGTATGTAACAGCAATGGTAACTGTCACTGTGACCGAGGGTGGGCACCTCCCTTCTGTGAGAAGCCTGGACTGGGGGGGAGTGTGGACAGCGGACCTGTCCAGTACCACAGTGAGTTGACCTTTACACACACACACACTGACACACGGGCACACATATTCTCTGCTTTCCTTTCACGACTTTCATTATCAAATGTCACACACCATCTGAGTCAGTAACAAAGGAATCATTTCTAAAAGCTTTAATGACAGTTTTGTTTCATGGCAAGTCAATGTATCATTTTGTATGAAGGCAGATTATTTTCTATCATCCAAAAACACATTTCACACCACACACACACACCACACTGGTCCCAGCTAGGCATCCCCTAAGTTAATTTGTCAGATTTGATGTGCACAATCATTGCATTTTTTCCTGTATTGTATTTGGTTCCCTTTAGCTGTTAGATTTGGTCAAGTTCAAGCATTGCATTTGACCCAGTTTAAACATTGCATTTGGTCCAGTTCAAGCATTGCATTTGACCCAGTTTAAACATTGCATTTGGTCCAGTTCAAGCATTGCATTTGACCCAGTTTAAACATTGCATTTGACCCAGTTTAAACATTGCATTTGGTCCAGTTCAAGCATTGCATTTGACCCAGTTTAACCATTGCATTTGGTCTAGTTCAAGCATTGCATTTGGTCTGCTGTATTCAGCTTATATTGTTTCCTGTAAAAGCATGTAACATTTTTCTCCCAATTTGTCTTCTGTGCTCCAGGTCAGCTGGGACTTGTGGTGGGTCTTCTCCTGGTCTTCCTCGTGCTCCTTCCTGGCGTCCTCATTGCCCTCTACTGCTACAAGATCAAGAACTCTTACTACCACAGGTGGCTTTCCCAGA
Source organism: Esox masquinongy (assembly GCA_016801175.1). NCBI lineage: Eukaryota > Metazoa > Chordata > Actinopteri > Esociformes > Esocidae > Esox > Esox masquinongy. Next base: position 20,863 of record JACXGI010005712.1, read on the forward strand.
GAGAGAAGAACACCAAGGCCGATAGGTAACTGACAGGCTTCACAACACCCACAGCAGTGCCTTCATAGCTGGCAGTTTTAGATAAGATTAGATTGAACGTTATTGTCATTGTACAAGTACAGTACAACAAAATGCAGTTAGCATCTAACCAGAAGTACAAATAAAAGAGGGCAGAAAATGTACAAGTATATTACTGCTAATTTGCTAAATCTGGGCCTCACGTTGTACACACGGGCAGCCAACTGACAGTGTTTGTGTCAAATTGGGAGTTTGGCGACTGAAGCTATGCGTTAGTAGGAAAACTGACTATGTGGCTCGTTTTGCCACACTCTTGGTGGCACAAATTAAGGCTTTACGAAGCCTTCGTTAACCTTCGTAAGACCTTCGCCTGGCCTAGATAATGCTTCACACATTGTTTATGAGCAGATGACACACTTTAATGGATATCGTGTGGTTGTCAAAAGCATAATGCGTGGTTATATGCTAACACTGAGGATTTAAAGCGCCGGTCAAGGAGCCCGTTGTTTAACTGCTTTTTTTTGTTTCGATGACGGATTGAACTCCACAACCATTTAATTACCCTGAGATGAGTACCAGCAGCATGTTGGACAGGTCTGTGGCTGTGATTTACCAGTACGCTGCACACTTCATCGTCACTTCATCGTCTGACTTTCTACACCATCAGAACACCTTTATAGAGGCAAAAAAATGTGCCATGCACTTGTAGAGTGCAGATGCCGAACTTTAATTCAGCCCAGTTTCGCCGAGCATGAGAATGTGACTGCAGCAAGAACAAATGTGACTTGTTGCATGGATCATAATTAATGGAAATATTTCGGGTGTGCTAGATTCTCGGGTATAGACAAATCATGTCTGGTGCTTTTTTTAAACCTCAAAAACACATTTCCGGCTTTGCCTGAAAATCCCTGCCACAATAGAATTCCCAGATTAGGATGTGGCTCTTGTCTGTCCTCCTCTTCTGGTAGGGGAGTGAAATTCCCGTCGGCGCGTCATTGAATGGTGAGACGGTGTGAGCAACCGGAGGGAAGCGCTGTCATACAGTGTTATTTATGGGGGATGGATTGATCTGGCACTTGGGTGAAATCCAGAGTGAGACTATAAGATATTCTGCCGTGGTGCCTCCGGAGATAAAGCTCTTGACCTTCTAAATGGACGGAGAAATAGGTTAATAATTGGTATTGGACTGGAAAAAAGGGGTCTGGTTGTGTTGAAATAGTCTTCCGCTGGAATGTTTAATGATACAGAAAATGAAACTTTTGGATGATTAAAATGCTCTTTATCAGTGGGCCGCTCTGGGGCTCTTTCCTTCTTTGTTTTAGAGCCAGTAGTTTTGGGCTAAAGGTGGTGTGTGAGCTTGTGTGCTTCCACACAATCACAACACCTCTTCTGGGATTTGACAGAGGCATAAAAATTAACCCTATGAGGTTCCACAGACCCAATGAGGTTGCAGGACTCCAACAAAACATTCTGCCTGCCCTGAGGACCCAAACTGCACACACAAACACACACACACGTTGGTTTTGCTATCTTTTTGGGGACACAAAACGTTTTCTTTTTACAAAACCTTTTTTTTTTAAATGGTAATTATAATGCATTATCAGTGTGCGAGACTATATTCCGTTTCACAAAACCTATTTTTACCTTTCCCTATCCTCGACCTTAACCCTGATATTAACTTTAAACGTAACCCCTAACCTTAACCATAAACCTAACTCTAAACACACATACCGGCAGAGGGAAGAGCCAGAACCTCACCTGGGGACCATCAAATCAATACTACGTGGGACTGGAAAACCAGCACAGCCTTCAGATACACAGTTGTCTAGTCAATGGCATCTAACAGCCAGGCGAATAACAAGACTCAGTCTTTCATTTTTCCTCCTTCATCCTCTGTCCTCAGGCTCGAAGGCTCTGTGGAGAAGGGCAAGAATGGACATCTCAACCCGGCCTTTCATCTGAAGGTGGTGGGGCCGGCCATCAAAGGGAACAGCCACAAGGGGGTGAGTTTTAAAGGAGGAAGGGGTTACATCTGGCCTGACCGTTGATGAGTCCACCGGCTGGGGATGTGTCTCTTGGGCTTTCTGAGGAGAACCGGAGACATTGAACTGAAGGGATGCCAAACTGTCACATTAACTGTCAGCTTTCTGTTCAAGCAACTCCCACTGTCTGCGTCCTACGTCTTCTTCGACTTGTTCTCCCCGTCTCCTAATGGTCACCTTCTCTTCGAGTTTAAGCTCCTTTGTGGTTTTCCTCTCCGCAGTTTCGCAATGTATACTCAATATTTTACATTTGACTGAGGTAATCGTAAGCATTTTCTACGCACGTTCTTTTCTGACCGTTGTCTCTCCTATCCTCCCTGTAGCTTCCCCACACCAGCAAAGAGGTGCTTCCCCTGCGGCCGTGCCCCACCGCCAACGGCAACCAGCCCGTCAACATCGTGCGACCCCTGAGGCCCTCACCGCACAACACGCCGCAGAGCTTCAAGGTGCCCCGCCCGCCTTTACCCGTCGGCAAGCCGCATGGAACGCCGTCGAAATCCCCCTCGCCCGCGCAAAAACTCACCCCACCCAAGAAACCGCTGCCCTTAAGCCCGACGCGATCGCCGCTGGCGTCCAACCCGATGCGATCGCCGCTGGCGTCCAACCCGACGCGAGTGCCACTGGTATGTTTTGCCACATTTTTTTATTACCGGTAATTTATTCATTCGTTCCTGGAGAATGGGTTTTTGGTTTTTGGGGACTCATTCTCAGTTCCGTCGACCGGGATGATCGTTCTGGGCTGAAATAAATAAAATAGCAAATGATGAAAAAGCCATGTTTTTTCAGGGTGTTTTCCGTCGGTTTTTCATAATCAATGCCTCTATTCGTTCTAGATGGTAAGAAAACGACCCTGAATTTAATATTGCTCTGTTTTGCACAACACTCCATGAAGTCAGAGAAAGACAACTGTTGCATTATAAGACTGTCTTTCAGCATAGACCCCTCCTATCTAACCCTAACCCTTCAATCATAATGAGCGCATTACGATGTGCATGTGCCATGTGCTAAAGTATCTTTTCCTGGCATTGATGACCATCTACCACCTATTTTCTGCTCCTCATCTCTCTCTCTCCCACTGTCCTCTCTGTCTTTCTCTGTCTGTCCCTCCCACTGTCCTCTGTCTGTCCCTCCCACTGTCCCCTCTGTCCGTCTGTCTGTCCCTCCCACTGTCCGTCTGTCCGTCCTCTAACTCTTCCAGTTGGTGTCTGAGCTGCAGCCCAAACACTCCCCCTCTCCACCTCAGCGGCCGCTCCCTCTCAGCCCCGCCCGGGGTGGGGTGTTCCCCATGAGCCCGGCGAGGTCGGCTCCACCCAAACCGTCCAGCGGCCTGCTGGTGATGATGCCCCCTGTGGTCGGCCCCAAGCTGGTGGGCAAGGTGTCTGCCATCCCCCCTCTCAAAGCACTCAGGTGGGTCCACGCATTCACAGGCGGCCGCGAAACACGCTGGCACCTCCGCGGGCACGCGCGATACAGCCCGCCCAACATGGATGATGTCAGCCCTTTCCGACGGCTGCTGTGACTCACGTGTCAAACTGTGTTTGTTTATGACACATCACCGAGGCCCGCGGGCTTCGTGTGCCGTTAATTGCCACGCTCGGTCATGAGGAGGAAAGCCTCGGTTGTTTTCAGCTCCAAATAATAGTCCAATGTTCCTGCCTCTAAATTAAGCTAATGCTGGACTAACCGTACGGAAGCTAAAATAGTCGCTCAAGTCCGCGCTCGTAAAACAGCCATTGTCAACGCTGTTGTGTTTTCAATCTGCTTCTTTCCACTCAAAGACTATAATAACACCTCTTGAGCACCCATTTTATTATGTCCTACAGAAGAACAACCAGGCTGCGCTGCTGAAGAGCATGACCCAGCCTGATTTCCACATCTCAGGCTCAAGCTGTTTTCCATGAAGCTCAGTTGGCGGAGCATGGTGCTTACAACACAATCGTTGTGGCTTTGATTTCCAAGGGGGACAAGTGTGTAGGGGGAAACAACTATGAAAATCTATGTACTCACTTCTTCATATCGGATTGTGGCTGCTGAATGACTTAGATGTGAACTGTGGGAGCGTGGTGTGTTTGTAATTGTACTGAGACGTGTTTAGGACCAAAATTACATGAGACCATGAAACATGTGAAAGGTCAGGTCTTTTAGCAAATCCGTACTTGTCAGGTTTATGGTTAGGAGTTCAGGTTATGGTTACAATCAGGCATACATCTTGGATTAATCAGTTAAGTGTTCAGAAAAATAGGTTTTAAAATGAAGAAAAACAGTAAGTCATAGAAAGGGACCTGAGGGTGTGTGCAAACTAACTGTTGGAGCTTTAGACCCAGGAAGATAAAAAGCTGTCACAGGTAGAGAGTTTAAAGCCACATCTCACACCGTCAAACACAGATCTGTTTCCGCTTTCACCCGCTAAGTCAAACAATCACTTGTCATTTTTCTCAAGCTGTGTTACGCTCAACATTTGATGCCAGCCAGTAGAGGTCGGCACTCTGTCTGTTTGATTGTTGTCAGGAGACATGGCACACACCTTAGTGGGCTTTTGTTATCCGCTGTGTTTAAAGCTGCAGTGTTAAACACCAAGGTGATTGTTGTCGGGGTTTATGGGTTGTTCTGCGGGTACGGTTTAAGGACTGGGGGGGGGGGGTGTCGGCAGGCGCGAAACAGAAAACGACTCCCCCTCTCTCCTTAAGCCACTCCTAAACTCTAAAAAGTCAGCATCGATTTGGGTTTTCAAATCGTCACCCGGCTCTGAGCTCTGAAGTTCCATTTCAGGGGAGACGAGGAAAGAATGAGAACTCCACTGTCTGACAATTTCCAGGCGACGCCACGCAGCATGGCTCTGTGTGTGCACATTGTTTTAGAAAACTGACGCTTCATTCCCCTCTTCTGTCCTGCTCTCAGACCAGTCCCAGGAGCGAAACCAAACACAGCCTCGCCGCCATTCCGAAAATGACCCCCGGTGCACAGCGGCGCCTGGCCCGTCGGGAACCAAGAGGTCAACGGCAGCAGGCAGACTATTTGCACTAAAAAGACCCCGTCTGAAGGCTGAGTACAAGGCAGCGCCCGTCCCACGGTCACAGGCTGGGAGACAGAGGCTGAGGGGAGGGTTGGGGGGCGGGGAGGTGTTTTGGAGGTCGGTCTTACCTCCGCCAGGGTCCAGTTGCCTCGACATTTGGGACTTTTACGACCTCCGCCCCGAAGGCAGCGCGATGTGGATGATGACGACGATGACGTTTTGCACGGTTGGAGAACTGTGGAGACTCAGATGTGGAATTGCCGGGGCGGGTCACATTGCCAAAACCTTGATTTTTATTGTTTGTTTGTTTGTGTTGTCGATAGCGCTAGCTAGCATTTTTCTAATTGTTGTTGTTTACAGTACTTGTCTGTTTACTTAAAAAAATGTATAAATAAAAACATGTTTCTGTGTTATGTGCCAAAGAGAAATTTTGAGGCATATTGATCATTGCAATTTGATTTGAATGTCTCTTGCTGTGTGTATAATTTTTTTATTGTCACATAAAAAAATCATCTTTTTACAGAACTGAGTAGTGTACCCTTTTTCCTCTTCTGTGCAAGGTTGAGATTTACTAATGGTGCATATTACATTATTCATACTTGTAGTTTACTCCAAAGGGATCAGCCGTTTCTCTACTTTGACCATTATTTCAACACCGAGGCTACACATCTTCAGTTGCATATCCGTCACACACAATACAAAACAACTGCCCAGAGTCGTGCACACTGCCTTTCCAAATGTTTCACTGTGAATGCCAGATTTCACTTGTACATTATTTGAGAAATGTTTGAACGTAAAACAAAAGATGAACGTATCAAGAACAGAACAGGTTAAATTCAGGATGAGAACCAACATTCAGTAAGAAAACAAACACTTAAATTTTGCATTAAATACAATAAATATATTTAAAATGGTTCCGGTTTGGATAATTGTAATTCAATCATATATAGTTTTTTCATTTCACTTAGGTACCCGGTTATCTTTTCACTTAGGTTAGGTACCTCAAACACAGTATTTTCTGAAGAACAGTGTTTTATGCATAACCAATAGATTTTTAGCCTAATATACAAAACAGACATTGACATTAAAAAAGACAAAACAGACATTCTGTCATTTAAATAGTGCTAAATTGTCATTGCAGCCTTAGCTGGCCTTGTAGAGTTGAACTAGAGGATAATGATTCACAGGGAGCTTCTCCTTTAATTACACTTAAGGAACTGCAGAAGAAACAATAAAATCTGATTAAATATTAAAATTTATTTTTTTAGTTTGCTGTAGCCCCAGGGCTGAATAGACAACGGCTTTGTCCAAGGCCTTGCACTTCAATACTGTTTGACAACAATGACCTCCAATGGACAGAACCTGTATCTCCACAACATTCTTCTTAACACAACAAATTATTTTTAACTGGCTCATAGAGAACTAATGAATTGTATTGATGTTGGGTTTTTAAAGCAGTCCATTTTTTTTTTGATGACTGGATCCCTCCTCAATTGGTCATGCATGAAGCCAGTTGGTTGAGGGGTCCAATACAAGGAAGTATGTATTGTATATGTAGGCAGTATATATAGGCACTCAACTGTAAGTCAGTAAGGCTAAATATAAATAGAGAATGCCTAGGCGGTGTGCTGTGCTCATAGATGGCATGAGTGGACCTAAAGTCAAATACTCAAAAGGTATTCACTCTGTATTCCAGCACTTTGGAATCTATATGATATAATGTGATTTAAGTGCACTGTCAGCTTGAATTTGAGGGTATTTTTAGCCATAGTGGATAAAATAATTATCCACTTAGTTTTTTTATGTAGTTCCTCTCATATTAGGGCACCAAAATTATAGGGATGTTTCCTCTATCCATTTCTGTGGTTTGACCAAATACTTTGGTGGCCTGAAAAGGTAAAAACTTTTTCCTGTATATTCTGGCCCATTAGCGAGAAAGGGTCCCTAGGCCGAATTAATGTATAAAACCCGTATGATTGTAAGACCAGGTAGTGTGTATCTGTCTGTTTATAGCACCTCACAAGGTCGTTTTACCCCCCTTTCCCGGCTCACTCTGCCCCAGTCTCATCCAGCCTACTCTCTCTGTAATGGATTCCACTGAAAATGAGATATCTGCGCCTGTCAAATACTTATTTCTAGAGTAAAGTACTTGCAAGGAGTCCACTTCGAGTGGAGGCAGGGGAGAGCGGCCCGGCAGGCGAGATATATCGATGCAGACGTGCCAGAGCCCATTACCAAGGCCTCCCAGCGCCAAAGCAACCCAGCGGGTGGCTTCCGCCGCAGAACGTCCTGACATGATCTAAATGTAATGCGGTTGGTTTTTCCAGCGACAACGTCTATAAATCACTGCCGGCGGCAGCTATACCTCCTCGCCCAGCGGAGGTATATAAATAAGTCGGGGTCGTTTCATTTCAGTCCCGCCGCAGGGAGAGAGACAGCAGACATGTTTTATGTTGTCAGAGTTGCATCATCTGTAGCCTACCTGGTGATAGACCCAAACATGATTCTGATCGTCAATGCGGGATTAATAGTTGACTACCCTTCGCTACGACATTATTATAGGATGGTTGGTCTTCTCCAATCAAAAGCTAATTAGCCACCAGCCTCGCCAGTCGGACCGACCACTGACAGGGCTGACAACGTTGGTCCCAGATTTGACTGGTGTGAAATTGAATTCGAAAACGCCTATCAATAGCTAGTTTGCGCCAGTAAGTGATAAGCTTGCTATTCAGTCCACTTCTTGCCCTGACCAGGATCGACACGATTTAAATCACAATTCAAGTTTCCACCATTTATGTTTAGGGGCCGGCCTATAGTTTGCTAGTAAACCTTTAATCAATAGCCCGACGTTCGTGGTTGTTTTTCCGGCCAGGATATCCGCAGCTTCTCCACTCTCAACCACGAGGCGAAGTGAGCTATCTCCAGGACAACTGTGGTCGTTGTCGGTGGCTCGTGTGAGCGCAGTAGACGTGTGGGGAGATTTTGATGAATTAATTACGAGCTCCTGTCCACCCACACTAAGTTGGGGCACTTTAAAAATCAAACGTAATCATAATGAAAACACATCACATGCATTTATTCACAAAAAATGGCCTAATATATGTAAGGTTATGTTTCTGCCTTAAGGTTCCAAGGTTGCTTGTCTGTTTATGTAGTGTTGAAGTGTGTGCTGATCGCACGCATGCTCATGAGTGCTTTGCTCCTTTCAGCGAGGCACTGGGTGTGTAAGGACCTCGTGCTACTCCAGAAGGAAAGCTATCTGAGCATGTCGCTACTCAAGACTAAGGTAGAGATTTTGACTCACTAAGCTTAGAGCAAACTGAATGGTTAAACTAGGAGAATGGCACTGGCTCTCTCACATACATTTTAGGCATGTCAGTCATAGGAGGTTATTCACATGAATTATTATTCCCTAAACATCAAAGGGGCACTGTGTAGAATTCTCTAAACAATAAAACACGACTTGTCTTCTCGTCCTCCATTAACGAACGAGACCGGTATAGTACTAGCTAGTCCGGTGTGGTTTAGGGTGGGACAGATAACTGCGAGTGTCTAAAGTGAGTATAAGATTACAAGTTAGTGCAAACTAACAGACGGACCGGTGAGAAAGTGAAAATGGGGAATATGTCAGTCACTCTGATGAATTTAGCAAAAACATTAACTGCAGATGTCTATTGGTCATGTTTGCTTGTTTTTTATGCTAGTAATAAGTAAACCCAAACACCCAAAACGATTAACCTCTAACAAAAAAATCCTAATTGAGACCAGTGAAAAGTCGATGTAACATTTCTACTTGATTCACAATCATTGTGGGTCTTTCAGTCCTACCGAGTAACTAAAACCTGAAAACACACATACTGCATCTTTGAAATGGGCCTTTACAGATCAGGATTGTGTCTTCCCTCTCCAGTGGGAGTTTTCCTTTCAGCAAGGACAGTCTGGTTGAGGGAGGTCCGATGGGTACCATATCCATTGGGGACAGAGTCGGTTCCCCTCAAACCAGCACCAGATGCGGTTCTCTACTTCCTGACGGGTGTCTTCTCACCGTATTCGGTGAGCAACGTGGTCGAATCCTGCTCCGGCCTCATGCCCGACACCATCATTGTCAGTAACTGCATGCGGGGCGTCTCCAGGTAGTATTCTGTTCTGTTATATTCTAGCAAGTGCTATAATTGTTTATTGCCAGCATAATTGTTTATTCGCTGTGGATGACAAACTGAAGCCTATATATTCAAAACGTCCACCGCTGATACACTGAGGGGGAGACTTCAACGCCGAACATGAAGGGTAGCTGCTTGAAAGTAGAAGCGCAATTAAGAATAATTCACAAGAGCTCTCAAATCACACACAACAGACGGAACGGGCGGGGTAAAAATCAGTTCATCCATTTAAAAGTCTTAACCGTGTCTTGTGGCATTTTAATCAGCTTGAAGTATCGTGATGACAAAACAAAATGTATATTTTTCACAGACTGAGGCTAGTAAAGGCTTACAGTTCTTGTCGACCTTGCAGATCTCTGAGTAATATGCGGCTTGTATTAAATTTGATTAATGTTCTGTCTTGTCATCATTGTCGGGGAGAGAGAGAGAGAGATGTGTGTGTGAGATTAATTACGTACAGACACTGAATGGAATCTCTCAACCTGGTGCCTGAGGAGTTTTCTGGTTCTGAGAGACGGGGTGTAATCTGCAGCTGATGTGTAAGATGGAAAATCAAAAAGGAATCTCCATGTTATGGCTCGACAATGTTTGCTCCACTTAAGAGGAGAAATATTTTACATTAACATCACTCTTTTTGGGATGGAGCAGCATGAGCTTTTAGACGCCCACATGGAACGATCTGCATTCATTGATTCATTTCATTTGCATGTTCATTTTCTGAAAGACACCATTTGCATAAAGTCTCCCCGTGTTTTGGAAGTTGTTTTCATTATGGTGTTGATGTCTGATATACTTCTGTCTGATGTCACACATGGTAGAGAATTGGTTCCTTCAACACAGAGAGAACCTCCATAGGTTCTTTGAGGAGATCAGAGCCACCATGCCTCCAGAATGCCTTATAACGTGGAACATGGCCATCTATGCTATGCATACCATGTCCAGCATTTTGGTGTGCTTGGGTCAACGTGAACCTTCAGAACAACCAAAAACACACAGGTATGACGTTACCTCCACTACCCTGTGTCAGTCAAATTTCTGTCGTATCAGGGTCCAAAAGTAAGACTGTTCATGTTGCTGTTGTCATGGCAAACTGCATCGTCTCAGTTCTACTCATTCTCTAAAGAGTACCACAGACAGAACATGGACCAGTAGCAGATCAGCCCAGCGTGGTCCTCTTCCCTAGACATGGGCGTTAATAGTCGGTTCTCATTCATTCATCATTCATCTGGTATTGAGATGCCCAAGCGCGTCTATCCATTTAGCTCTCTTAGCATTTCTCCTGTTGTTGTTGTTGTCTCTAAAGAAGCCAGTGTAGTGGCAGACCAATCTGGCCTCAGCTGAAGGCTCCGCGGAGTACACGCTAACGTTTCTTCATATTCTTCCTTCACAGACCCACTCCCCACAGATCTCTACCACTGTAGCTGTTGTCTCGGGTGCTCTGTGGAATTCAGTTCAGTGCCTTTACACCACATCAAGCACAGGAGGAGCAGGGGGCTGAATACTCCACAGCGTAGATGTACACATTGTAGAGATGCAGACTTTTCTAGCAATATTCAGGGGTATTCAACCAGGGATCCGGGGCCCCCTGGGCTCCGCAGAGCTACTCTCGGCGCTCCCAGGGAAAATCTCCCAAAAGTATTTGTTGGAATAATATAGATAGATTGCAACATCTTGACAAATTGCTATAATGAATAGTGAAAAGATCTGAATAGTTGCATGGAGTGATTTTTGTTAGAAAATAATTGAAAATAAAAATGAATACGTACATTTACAAATTTTACATCATTTAGCTGATGCTCTCATCCAGAGCGACAGTAGTGAGCCCAGATATTGTCATACTGGGCCCCGCATGGGAATCAAACCCAAGTGAGCTACATAGGACCACATATAAATACTGTATATTGGAGGTCAAAGAGGTTGACTAATGGTACGAGAATACATTGAAAGCCACTAATATATATATATAGTATATGTAGGTATGTAGATAGATTGACATAGATATACATGTGTATATATAACATACTGTATATATCTGTTTATTTTAGGGGCTTATTCCTCTTTAAAAAAGACCATTCATGCTCAAAACCCGACCAACACCGGAATAAGTCTACAAACTAATCACATAATGTACACGATCAGATGTAAATTAGCTTAATTAGCATACTCATTTAAATCTGTGTAGACTGTAATGTTGATTGATGCGCATTGTGTCAGCTAAATTGCCTTTAAAGAGCTGTAACTAAATCGCAACCACATCCCTATGGAAGCTGTTTATTCATCGTTTCTTCCCTCACTGACACATGTTGTATAATTTATGTATATGTTCCAGCACTTGCAATCAGTGACAAGCAAACTTCGTTTTCTTCTTATTACTGCGGTGGAATAATTACCTGTCATTCAGCTGGAGGGTCTGACGGCAGCGACGAACGGCTGATAACGAACCGTATTCCGTATAATAACTCATCCCTGTTGGGGCCTTTTTCGGAATAAGCCGTTTATGTGCACGTCTGATATCTCACTCACAGTGGATCCCCGAAGTAAACCGAATGTTCTGACTAAGTGAATTGGTTCAATTTAGTCTGGACACGGCCTCTGGGCCGGTAACGTGTGGCCTGATATATTATTTAGTTTACATCACCTCATTCATTATTGATGTAAAAGTATACACCAAATATAAATTTGGTCTTGGCACTAGGAGTGAAGTTTGACTTGCAGTGAAAATGAAGTTGAAGTGCAGTGTGCTTTAGGGCCGTGGTTTTACAAACCTCTCATCCCGGGAATCCCAGACGTTCCACGTCTTAGCCGTAGCCCTGAATTAGCATAGCAAGGTTCACTAATGGAGAGCTTGAGGATTGGTAGACAAGTTGAACCAGGTGGGCTAGCTCAGGAGTAGTTCAAATACCTGGACCAGTGGGGGTTCCCCAAGGAGAGGTTTGAAAACCGCTGCTTTAGGCACGATGTGCGAAATTCTAACGGCTCCACTAGCCTGCAGACGGACAGTAAAAATACATCCACTATAGTAGTATATTCATACCCTACCCTGCATACTATAGCGTATTTTCATACCCTACCCTGCATACTATGGCGGTATGTTCATACCCTACCCTGCATACTATGGTGGTATGTTCATACCCTACCCTGCATACTATGGTGGTATGTTCATACCCTACCCTGCATACTATGGCGGTATGTTCATACACGACCCTGCATACTATGGCGGTATGTTCATACCCTACCCTGCATACTATGGTGGTATGTTCATAGCCTACCCTGCATACTATGGCGGTGTATTCATACCCTACCCTGCATACTATGGCGGTATATTTATACCCTACCCTGCATACTATAGCGCAGGGGTATTCAAATCTTACACTACGAGGGCCGGAGCCTGCTGGTTTTCTGTTCTACCTCATCGTTAATTGGACCCACCTGGTGTCTTAAGTCTGAATAAGTCCCTAATTAGAGGGTTGCAATGAAAAAATGGAGTGGAACGGGGTTCAAGGGCCAGATATGAATACTCATGCTATAGCGGTATACTCATACCCTACCCTGCGTACTATGGCGGTGTATTCATACCCTACCCTGGTTCCAAAATGCCTCAGTACTCTCTTGATTTCATGATGCCATGCACAAATAATGTTGTCCGGGCCATTTTAGGATTTTTTGTGGAATAGGCTTTAACATATTGTAAATTATTCAGATCAGTTAGCTGTGTTCAACAGCAAACCAAAGATACATATGTGGATACCATAGTATTTTTCCATTTCATCAACAGTTTTCTAGAATAAATGGTGCAATACTTGAACTAAGTGCTCCAGGGACAATACCTTTGGCCACGACTATACAGGTGCTAGAGCACCTGCGCCACAGTTCAGGAATTAACAGGAAAGCACAGTTTAAATGTTCATCTACTGTACATTATATTATTATTAACTCTTTGTTGTTCCTGTTCATCTCAGGCTACGGACGGTCTATATATGTCGCTCTTTCAATGAAGTAGCCAGATGAAATATTTGTACTTCTATGCGCTTAGTATGGAAATTCCAGATGGATGATTTAAGAAACAGTTTTGTCACTTCGTTTTCCTCATGACCAGCGGTCACATGGCAAGCGTCTGGCGACACATCGCCCGGACGGATTCCCCACTGACCCTCCTCTCCGTCGTCTACGGCCCGGTCAAACCGTCCTCTACCGTCAGCCAAACCCAGGCTTCCTCAATGAACTTTAAATATTTTTGCACTTTCGCATTGTTGAACTGTGTAATCGCCAAAGCCGAATTGAACGGATGTCCTGCCGCTGTTCTTAAGAAAGGATTCCCTCTCCACCGACGCGTGATATACATTTTGTTAATAATATATTAGTTCACGGCTTCTGTTATAGATGATGTCATGCGGACACTGTTCCCTACGGGGCTACAGCCCTCGACAGGGTCTTATCTGCTTTTAATTTACCACTGCCGGTTCAGGAGTGTGTGTGTGTGTGTGTGTGTGTGTGTGTTGAAGAACGTGCATGTGTGAGAATGTGTGCGCGTGTTATCAGAGGGAAAGTGATGTCTACTGAGCAATCCTGCCATTGAGAGCATGATAGAGCAATTAGTGTAGATTTTCAATTAGTCTCTGCTGGTAATTGGTTCATAATTCAAGAGAAAGATTATTCATATGAGGCGGACATCATGTTTAATCCTTCTCAGATGTTTTCTGAGGGCAGCATTTCTTATTGCTTATGGAAAGGTAATGTGGTGAATACTGAACATCAATAGCATAAAAATAAACATCTGCCGTTTGGAAATCGGGCCCAGAGTTTTCTGCAATCTTGAAAGCAAAACTACACAAACGGAGAATACAAGTGTAACTTCATATGTTTATTTGACTCGCTGTAAACCAGAACACCATTGTGACAGTTCAGTAGTCTTAAGAGTAGATTGTACTTTTTTCCCTGTCTTCATGGCAGGAGACTGTAAGGATCGGTAGGTCTTACAAAGTGGACGTGTAGGCGGGATTTGTACACCGGCGAAGACAGAATCATCACATTCACAACAGCCATTCTGTCATGACATCATCACAGAGCGCTGGTAGGGTTCCGGGCAGGTTCGGTTGAGGCGGCGACCTCCGGGCGAGAGGCACGTCGGGGTCCCGACACGGGGATGTCCAGCAGGGCTTGGGCGGTCTGGGCGACCCGAGACAGACCCTCGCCGTCCAGGATCAGCTGGGCGGGACACATGGTGTCCTGTGGTGCGGGGGAGGGGGTCAGAGGTTACACACACAATCACGTCCATTACGGTCACAACCACATTCAGTTAGAGAAAACGATCCGCTGTATGCCCATGTCCACTGCAGGACCTAGTGAAGACCTCGACTGTGAAGAACCCGTTGCAACCGGGTCAGAACTGAGAGAAGCCAGTGCTGCAGGATTGGTCTCGAGCGGGCCGGCTTCTGATTGGCCCAATGCTCCGGTTTGATGGGTGGAGAATTAACTTTAGAACCAATGGAATGGTGTCAAATGTGCAAATACTGCTGTCCCCTCTCATTCTTCTCACAACATCAGGAAGGCTTTCTCGCCGGCACGATGGCGGACAATGTGGCGGTGGAGCCCTAAATGGCCAGTTCCATGTAAAGAAACCCCCACAGTAACTACAGTTAAGCGGATCCCTCTATTAATCTCTACGGCCTTAACAGACAGGCCAATCGCATGCTTTGCCCAAACAATTCATTTGTTCCCCCCCAGACAGTCGTCTACCGGGATCTAACAAGGGAACACTTTTCGTTCAGGGCCCCAGCGGGGAGAGTCTTGAGAGCCCGTAGGTGACCCACACCCCCTATGCTGACCACCGGCCCAAACCCCCCCAGCATGCAGTGGGGTTGTGTCATTACCTGTCCTGTGCGAGCTGCTGCACAAACTCACCTTCTCCACCAGAGGGCAGCACAACCAGTAGACCTGGTTCAGACAGGACAGAGCAGATGAAAGCGCAGGGCAGAATGCCAGTCGAAGCTGCTCCCGGGAGGAGTACGACAAACATTGAATGGCTTTTCAGCGGCGGAAGCAGTCAACATGAAAGCAGGGACACTTACTGGACACGGTCAGAAAAGTTCATGTTTTAATCATTTCTTTATAGCAGAAAAACGTAAATACATGGCTATTATATAAATATTTCAAAATACAATTGTATTTCTGTTCTGTCTTTAAGTATATAACTCAGCATGGCGGCTGGTCCACAGTTTCTGTTTTAATAAAACACACATTTTGGTTTAAAAACATCATGGCAATGTCTGTTTCAACTACAGGGTTGTGATGTAACAGACCATGGGAGGTGTTCATTTGGGCTCATCCCTTCTGGACACAGGCCAACCTACTGTTGCATGGCACTGCTTGTTTGACCCACTCGCCGTGCAAGCTGAGTACGCATTATCAATTTGTAGACATTATCATTGACCACAGTATTAGAATAACACCTCTGTATAATCGGCCTCGTTCGTGTGTGTGTGTGTGTGTGTGTGTGTGTGTGTGTGTGTGTGTGTGTGTGTGTGTGTGTGTGTGTGTAATGTATTATAACGTATTATCACCTCAGTACTCATTTTCCTTTCAGGCTCCACACTAGCCTCGACATCAAGTCTCACAGGGCGCTTAGTGAACGATGACACAGCATAATGGCGGGGAAAGCAGAGGCCTCAAAATGCACCAGGACTTGGCTTTGCATGGGATGCAACGAGGCCGATGGGAAATGTAGTGACTGAACTGTGAGATGCCACGCCTAAGACAATCAGCTAACCGATACACAAGCTAACCCCGATCATTATGTAAATGGTTATTTGTGCAAGCTTTGATGTAGCAGTACTATTGAACGGCTAAGAGCAGTAATGAGACGGTCGATCGGGAACTTAGCTAACCCAGTTGATTTCAGAAAGATTAAAACCAGGAGGCCGCGGCTCTCCCCGTGCGGCAACAAACAAACAAAAGAAAAAGACAACATGTAAATCTTAAAAGAAATAAATAAAAGACAATAATTTAATTAGTTGTTTACATTTATACAAACACGGACAACGTTAAGCCGGTCTAAAGCAAACATACAACAGCAAAAAGAAGCCACAGTAAATCAACACATGCACAAGTGATTCTGTACCGTTGGTACGCACGCGCACACACGCGCACGCACGCACATACACACACGCACATACACACACGCGGGATAGCAGTCATTGCTAAGTAGTGTGTAACAACACTCCCCCCTGCTGGCCACCGTCAGACGTAGCAGACAGAAGACAGTGAAAATTGTTGGTTAGTAGCAAGTGGTCTTTTGGAGTCATAGGAGGCACTAGTGATTTGTCCCATTCGCCCAAAGTTGGCTTCTGTGAGAAAACATCTTAACCATTTGTGCAAATGCTTAGTCATAAGAGACAGAAAATTTAGTATTTCATTGACATTGGGCGATTGGTCCTTTCCCATCGCATCAAGGGTTTCGATCAGTGTCCACGGTTCTAAACCAGGTCTCCCCAAACCAGAAGCCGATGCCGGATTGGGAACGTTTGGGATTGGGTCAGGCGGCGTGTCAGGGGAGTCGAGGCCCGTTTGGGTCAGGGGGCGTGTCAAGGGAGTCGAGGCCCGTTTGGGTCTGGGGCACTAATCTAAGGCAGTCGTGTGGCGAAGCCCTTCAGAATATCCATCGTCATGTTGCTGCAGGGAGCAGCGGACTGTCCTTCCTGTGTTCAGAGCCTCTTTCCTTCACCCTGCATACAACACGTCAGAGCAGCTGCGTGTGCGTTTGTATGTGCACGTGGGTGTGTGCGCGCACAACAAAAGTCTGTTTTGCACATTTGCGTGTGTTTCTTGGGGGGAGGGATCATGGTGGATCATCTTGATCCAGGCTTCCTCTATGTTGGCATTGGATAATCAAATTCACATCGGCGTCAGTACAGTGCTTACACACACACACACACACACACACACACACACATCTAAGTGATGAGGTGGCAATAGAGAATGTAGAGGAGACTCATGGACAGGCAGTAGAAGACCAGGAAGCCCTCTGAGAGCAGTGAGGGACGGGAGGTGAGGGGGGTGACACCCTGCCCCTGGGCCTCCCCCTCTACCTCACATTTCACGAGGGCCGTCACACAGCGCAGTACAGCAGGCAGCTGACAGAGAGACACGTCAGAGGACACACACATCTCCGTCTGAGAGAGAGAGGGGAGAGAGAGACAGTAAGGGAAAGACAAGGGCAGCGTAGAAGGAATAAAGAGGAGAGAGGGAAGAGTGGTGACAAAAGAAGCAGCAAACATTGAGAAAGATGAACAGAAGCGATGGAAAGATGGCGGAAAACGATTAGAGATGCAAACAGAATTAGCTTCAGGACAAAACACAATGACGAGTAGCTAACGGAAACTGTCTGCTTCCTGGATCATCTCAGAGCTGCAGAGAAAATCCCTACCTATAGAAGTGATCAGATGAAAAGCAGGGTGTAGAAAAGGGCAAAGGGATGTGTAAGAAAGGGAGAGAGTTCTTACCTCAGGGACCCCGAGCCTTCGACAAGCAGCGATGAAGTTTTCCACATTGAGGCGACACTTGGCAGTACTCAGCTTTGGCTTAAGAGGCAGAGAGATTGAATGTTTCTTTTAACTATAACACAAATCAAAAGCCCTATATACATATATATTCTGTATCTAGAATTCTGTTAAGAACTGTGATTGGCTCACCACTGCGGGGGAGGGTATATGGATGATGGACACGGCGCGAGGCCGCACGTGATTGGCCAGCTGGCAAAGGATCGTGCCATTGGACAATGCCTCGCCTAGATCTTCGGGCAGAGTGACCTTTAACTTTGACTCCAGAGTCTGACAGAGAAAGATTTTCAATATTCAGATATGACTTTAAATGACATTCGTCTGTGTAATGTTTACTCAGTTTTTTCCCCCATTCTGTTAATTTCTCTTTTGTCAATTGTTGTATTCAATATTATTTCTCTAATTTCCCCCCCAAAAAATTAATGCCAATAAATCACAATTGAAAGCGAGGCAGGGAGATGTAGATGAAGGAGGAACGAGGGAAAAAGAAATTCAAAAAGTCAAGAGAGAAAGAATGAGTGGAAAAAACAGATGCTTTCTCTCTAAGAGAGTCGGAGACCAATGAAGAGATAACAGGGAAGATCTCCATCCTCATCCTCCCCTCTGACCTACCCCTTCCACAGGGTTTATGGGGAGGAGGCAGGGAGGTTCCACTGATCCTTACCTTGCGGAGCTGTAGGACCTCAGGTCTCTCCTCTCTCCTCAGGGAGGAGCGGCCCGCCTCCACCAGGCTCTGCGTGGATCCGGAGGACTCCTCACTCCTGACGCTGCAGCGAGACGAGGTGCGGAACAGGAAACTGTTGGGCTTCTGCGACTGGCCCGGAGGGGAGGACGCCTTCGGAGACGACGGAATGTCTGAAACACACACAGCGTTGTGTGACACCGGGGTGGACGGGTCAGGAGAACCGCTCTGCGTGCGCGTGCGTGTACCTGATCGGCTAACGGAGCGCTGAACAAGCGGCGTAACGGATGACGACCCCTGGTATAACGCGCACATCTGATCTGCACTCTATTGAAGGGGGAGAGAGGCTGAATATTAGCATGCAGTCTGACAGGACAGTGACGTGACTGGAGCCAGGTCAGAGCCCATACAGCCACGTGAGAGACATCCACACAAAAATACTGTTTAAGACTAGAATAACCATCAAGACCAAAAGGATGATTCGTAGAAGACCGAGGGAACGGTCTGAGAGACTGACCGCACATCGCTGTCTGAGCCCGTTCTGGGACTGGCTGTTGTCTGGAGATCCGCCACTAGGGGGAGACAGAAAACACATTCAGGAACCGACACACTCATTTGCTACCGATGAAGTTTCCGGGGCCGACGCTAAAGGGCCTGTGTTGCTGTGCTATTCTAAAGGGGATTAGCAAGAAAGAATGTCGCTGAATGGTCCGTACCTGGACTATCCTGTTCACCGACTTAACGGCCGTAAAAACATGAATACGACGCATCAGTTCAGAGAAGTGTATTTTCAGCCCCCCAGTGTTTTTATGTAAGATGTCAGGTCTCTTACCTCAAGCTACTTCCTGTCTGTGACGGCGTCGGCACGTGACTTCCTGTTTTGGCCGCTGTCTTCAGTAAACTGGAAGAAGAGGTTTAGAAATCTGATGTAAAGGCAGGGTTGGTTGTTTCCATAGACAGACCACTTTAATGGCTACAACTGTGTTCCATCTGCCATGTGTTGAATCGTTTGAAGAAGTGACATCTAGTAACACATCTAAAATAACCAGTAGACCTCCACCATCATAAACCGTGAAGAGCAGCAGGTTCTAAACAGAAAAGTTGGTACAAATCACAATAAACGGTTTCATAGGAGGGGATTTTATGTAGTTATTTCCAATAAACCCAGTTGTGTTAAACCAACACTTGTCACTATTTTGATGAGTATACGGCTTGTTTGTTGTGAAAATGATAAATCTCCTTCCTAAACACTAGATTTCTACCACTAAAATCCCCCTCTCACCCATTGTCTCTGAGCCGGGTGTCTCTGTGTTGCTGCTGGGCCCTTTCCCTCTCCTGCCAGATGAGCAGGGTTCCCGGTCTCCTCCTCTCCTCCAGAGTGGGACTGGATGGAGACAGAGGCCTGGATCCACTGCCTCCAACCTCCACAGTCACACTGGGCCTGGGGAAGGAGGGAGAGACAGAGACAAAGAGAAACAAACAAATAAAAAGGAAGACAAACGGAGAGAGTGAGTAAGAAAGTGGATATTTAAAGCACAGAAGGCCATGTTTATGGAATCGAGAGTGTGTGTTAGAAGTTACAACATCTACAGCAGGCTGAGTAATCAACAAACACTGTCACGTCACGCTCTAGTTGTGGATCAACATGCGTCCATTCCAAACTGTTACGTAATATTGTCAACGTCCTGCCACCAGCTCTCAGGACTTGGGCTCGAGACGTCATTCTGGTTCCCACAACACTAAGGGCTTGTTTACGTTGCGCTTCATTTTCCGAGGCGTACCGAAGAAGACTCGAGACACCAGATGATTTTGTTGTGTAGCCCCAGTCCTGTAGCCCCAGTCCTGCATGTTACATCTCAAACACGCCGGTGTAAATTAAAACGCTATGGAAATGATTACGCGAACTCAGAAAAGCTTATCTAGCGTTTTATTCTTGTAAGGTAAACAAGCCCTGAGACACAGGAGCAATCGGTCCAGTTCAATCCCAACCCAACACGTTCAACACTCTCACCGACCACATTGTGGACTTCATTATTGAATGCAAAAATCACAAATTCCCAGTGTGCGCGCGCACGCACGCACACACAACTGGTCGGTCCTGTCGGTCAGTGACGTTGTGCAAGTGGTGTGAATGGACGTCTGTTTGCTTTTCCCAGCTCCTCAAACAGTCACTAAGAAGGCGACCTTGTGAAACACGGCGGGCAGATGAGAACAGAGGGTGATAAACAGTGTGAAACAGCGGCTGCCTGTTTGGGGAGGACTGCTGAATCCACAGTGGAACAGTCACAGGAGCAGAGACGTGGAAACGGACTGGCGGAGACACACGCTGACAGCCTTCCAGGCACACGGCTGAGAGTTCACATTCCTTGTACATGCTACAGTGTCAATGTGTGTGTGTGTGTGTGTGTGTGTGTGTGTGTGTGTGTCTCACCTTCTTAAAGAAGAGTCCTGTGTTTGGGGGGGAGGTGAAGATTTTTCGGCCTTCTGGGAAAAACATGTCACAGTTAGATGCACATCCACCCGTCATAATGATGTTCATAACACACACGTTGACATTAACACAGTATTGGCAAGCATTTGGAAGCCTTCATCACAGGCCGACACACCACCATCCCATCCCTGCTGTGGAGTTGCCGTGGCGATGCGTGGCTATGATTGGACACCGGACGTCACAAAGTCCGGGGGGGGGGATATTTTGGCAGGAAAGATAAAAGAAAAAAAGGTGTCCTCCCGACCTGCGGGGGAGCTGTGAGGGGAGGAGTGGGAGGATTCGTCAGGCGCTTTTCTTCCTCCCTGGTGACCCTGCTATCAATGACATCCAGCCGCTCAGCCACGCCATTCACTGAAAAACAAAGAGTGAGAGGGAGGCCCGTGGGGGAGGAGGGGGTGGAGAGAGAGTGCGGGGGAGGAGGGGCGGAGAGAGGGAGAGCAGGGGAGGAGGCCGGGAAGAGGAACAGACAGTGAAATAACATTGGCGAGGCCTTGATTTAAGGCAGAGAGGAAGACATGAACATGATTTCAGAGATCAGATCGCCGCAGAATCCTGTTGTGTTACAGTTAGCATGTCCCTTTCCTGAGCGGGCTAAAATTTGATTTGTCATGTTTTGGTGGGTCACTCAGTGCTGCGCATCTTTATTTAGGCCGTAGAGGAGAACACGGCAACCCGATCAGTCTGAAAACAACAACTCCCATGAGTGACGTTCATCAATGTATTGTTATTTATTGTCACCATCTGATTTGGCCTGGTTGCCTTATTTTAGTGCTGGTTTCCTAATCACAGACGTCAGCTGAGAATCTCCATCAAAGAGGCTTTTTATAATGAGGAGTGGGCTAAATCAGTGTCTGAGAATGCAGCCCATCATGTCGGATGGTTTTAGGGGGATTATAACTCTGCTGGAACAAAAGCCTGCTCACCATTTAAAAGGACCAGGCTGACTTAACCAGTGAAGTGATGTGTGATGGTTTAAAGGACTAGTTCACTGGTTTAACCAGTGAAGTGATGTGTGATGGTTTAAAGGACTAGTTCACTGGTTTAACCAGTGCAGTGATGTGTGATGGTTTAAAGGACTAGTTCACTGGTTTAACCAGTGCAGTGATGTGTGATGGTTTAAAGGACTAGTTCACTGGTTTAACCAGTGCAGTGATGTGTGATGGTTTAAAGGACTAGTACACTGGTTTAACCAGTGCAGTGATGTGTGATGGTTTAAAGGACTAGTTCACTAGTTTGCCACGTGATATTAGATGATTCCTGACCCTAAAAGTAGTCTTCAGACCAGGATTTCTCCAGGGTTTTACTTTTCCAAATAAACAGAAATCTGCTGTAATAAACTCCAATTTTACCATGAAAATAACTTCACTTCCATGTTTAGCTAGCGATAAAAATGACGTCTGGAAATGCCGTTGAAATAAAACAACAACAGTGGAATACAGTTTCTATGGGCTCACTGACCACATGGAGAGTGAGGAACCAGCCAACATCACCTGGTAATGTAGCAGGAGATGTCAGGATGATCAACTCCAACCCGCTCCTCACCTGTGGTTGAGGTCTTTGTGAGGGGAGAGATCTCCACCTCCTCCTCCTCAGTCAGGTTCCTCTGGTCCCGGGTCATCTCCGCCATGCGCAGGGAACGCTCGGAGAAGTCATCCGCAGACTAGACACAGAAAGCAAAGAAACACGAAGACACGTGATCTCCTGGAAGGTTGAAGACTCCTTGAAAACCTCCACAACCCAAAGCAGTGTCAGACGGAAGTCCTCGAGGGCCACGCCCGCCAAAGCTAAAGGGCCACGCCCGCCAGAGCTAAAGGGCCACGCCCGCCAGAGCTAAAGGGCCACGCCCGCCAGAGCTAAAGGGCCACGCCCGCCAGAGCTAAAGGGCCGACGCCCACCAGAGCTAAAGGGCCGACGCTAAAGGGCCGACGCTAAAGGGCCGACGCTAAAGGGCCTGTGTTGCTGTGCTATTCTAAAGGAGATTAGCAAGTAAGCCTGCCGCTGAATGGTCCGTACCTGGAGTATCCTGTTCATGTGACAAATAAAACTGGAAACTTGAAACCACTTCTTTAGGGCAATTATTACAATGGGTGTGGTGGGATAATTGTTCTGGCAGAAAGCTACAGGACTGACACAGACAGACAGGTTGGCAGAGACATACAGAGAGACAGGCCATCTTCCTCTTGCAGTGCCAGGATTGCGGGTTTGACTCCCGGGACCACATGTACGTAGGAACCTTCATGCACACGACCGAGCTGGTTTGAATGGAAGCGTCCGGTCTCCTCACCTCGTTGCCGGACCACCTCTTGCTGCCGCTGTCGACACTGTTGAAGCCAGAGTCCAAACCTCCAAACTGGCCAAGGAAAAGCTCCTGGTCGGACAGACTGCCGGAAATATGAGGAACACACATCATTACACACACGCACGCAAACACGCGTCCTATAATGCAATTATTCGTGGAGAATAGAGGTCCCAGAGAAAATACGATAACCCCCAACCCTCTCACCAGCTGTTAAACCCGGTGGGTCTCAGGGCTTTCTCCATCTCGTCACGGCTCCTCTTGCAGGCCTCCATGTTGAGGAACTTGAAGATGTGGTACTTGCCCTTGGAGCAGACCTGGGCAGGCGGGTGCAGCAGGGGGTTGTCGTCCAGGACGATGGTCTGGAGCTGGCGCAGGTGACGGTAGCACATGGGGATGCGGGAGATGTGATTGCAGGACGCGTCCAGCCGGACCAGGGGCAGCTCTGAGAGCTCTGAGAGGAGGAGGAGGAGGAGGAGGGGGTTCAGTGTTGACAGGGGAGCTACTGTCGTCATTGTGATTACTGGCACATCCGCAGGGGAGATTATAAAACACACGTTAGACCTCATCAGGTAATCAGTGTAACGGGTGTGTGTGTGTGTTGGACTGGGTTTATTTTCTGGGGGAGGGGTCCAGGAGGACACTGACACACAGAGTTGGGGTGTGTTCAGGGGTCAAGGGTCAGGCGTGTCTCACCTTCAGGCAGCGTGGTCAGCTGGTTGCGCCTCAGGTTCAGGTCCCTCAGAGACTCCAGCTGGCCCAGCTCCCCAGGCAGGCACCGCAGGTCATTACAGCTCGCATCCTACCACAGGAAAACAACTTAGAGACACTACAGGTAACCCAAGGAACATACTGGAGAGGAGAGAGGGAGCTAGATAGGGGGAGAGGGGATGAGAGAGAAAACGACTGAGGGGAGAGAAAGATACAGAGATGTGTCAAGTGAGAAGCGGTACAAGGGCGGAATGGCCGTTTGGGGGTATCTGGAAACTCGTTCCAGCCGGAATTTAGGGCTTTTCCATTCAGTTTGGGCCAAGATTTGTAATCATTGGTAATCAGTGACAAACGATCAAGACACTCAGCCCTCTGTGGAGGTCCGCTGGACGGCCGACAGCTGCAGCGGACTGAGTGGAGATCAGGGTTACCTGGGTAACTACCTACCAGCTGTCGGAGGTGTGTGAGGCTGTGTATGGAGGCCGGCAGGCTGGACAGCTTGTTGTTGCTGACAATCAGGACTCTCAAGAGGGGGAGCTGACACACCGAGGGAGGCAGGCTGGAGAGGAGGTTCCGACTGCAAGGACACACAGTGATACAGTCAAACGATAGGAGACCGGAGGCTGTGTGGTGTTACCTAATGTTGAGGTAGGAGAGAGGCTGTGTGGTGTTACCTAATGTTGAGGTAGGGGAGAGGCTGTGTGGTGTTACCTAATGTTGAGGTAGGGGAGAGGCTGTGTGGTGTTACCTAATGTTG
>JACXGI010005713.1:0-15402 GCA_016801175.1 Esox masquinongy
GTGTAACACAGCGGTTAGTATTGAAAACAGCCTACAGTAAACCACGTGTAGCACAGTGGATAGAATTGAAAACAGCATCAATACCAGAGTGAAAGTGAGTAGTATTGAAGATAAATCCATCTGTTGCCATATGGAACCTCATAGTAGTAAGACTAATCCAGAATCAGCAGTAGTACTAATCCAGAATCAGCAGTAGTACTAATCCAGAATCAGCAGTACTAATCCAGAATGAGTTTCCCTCTGCGTCAAGTTCACCATGTTCATGTTATCCTATTCATTATAATCTAAAAGCTGTCTATCCACCAGCAGACAAGTGTTTACAGTCAAAACCTTTCTTTTATACTTTGAAGGTTGTTCTTCCCTGGTTGCACAGACATGAAAATCTCTGGAAAACTGTTGCAATATAACATGACATTAAAACATTTATGATCATAATGTTAACCGGTGGCAACCATTGTGTGTCAGGTATGGAAGGTCACAACTCACTTAAATTCTGTAGGGTTGTGTTTAATAGCGTCAGTGAAATACTTGATTGCCATTTCTAGCTGACCACATGCAGCAAGCTGGTTTCCTATGACTGAGGAGAGGAGAAAGGACAAGGCACAGAAGAGGAAGGACGAGAGGAGAAGAGAGGGGAGCGGATAACATAGGGGAGGAGAAAAGACAGTTTCAATGAGTAAATAAATCACTGGTATAGATCAGTGTGTGCTGGTCTGTGTCTAAGATGACGACACTCCATATGCACTGTTCTACGGAGCCCTATTCTATACACTGTTCACTACTTTGACCAGAAGATACTCGAGGCAGGGCAGAGCATCTCACTAGTAACCAAACGGTTCCTGGATCGAATCCCCTAGCCGGCAAGGCAAAACATCTGGTGTTCTTAAGCAAGACAGTTAACCGTAATTGCTCTTGAAAATTGCTGTTAATAGAATCTGCAATATGATTCAAAGGTGATACAATATGGCCCAACTCTCTATCCAGGGAATAGGGTGGCATTTGGGTGGCATGGTGACAAGCAGAGGTATAAAAATGACTTACGGGCAAGCTCTGTGCTCCTCTTTACAGCATCTTCAACACTGGACTGCACTGGTTTCTGATGGGATGCCACAGTAAACACAATGAATGATGCAGAACTCATCGGCGTAGTTTAGCAAATGCACTCTTTCAATGGCAGCATGCACAAAAAACTGAAATGTAGTCAAAATAGGGTCATTGGTGTCACATTGAGTGGGTTCACTTGGGGAGCTCACTATCAAACACAGCACATAGTGAACACAGCTTAGCGGTACGCACTATCAAACACAGGACATACCTAACACTTAGCCTAGGGGTGCACCCTATCAATCCT
Source organism: Esox masquinongy (assembly GCA_016801175.1). Lineage (NCBI taxonomy): Eukaryota > Metazoa > Chordata > Actinopteri > Esociformes > Esocidae > Esox > Esox masquinongy. Next base: position 1,352 of record JACXGI010005713.1, read on the forward strand.
AGGACATACTGAACACATAGCCTAGGGGTGCACCCTATCAATCCCAGGACATACTGAACACATAGGCTAGGGGTGCACCCTATCAATCACTGCAAATACTGAACACATAGCCACAGCAGTAATGTTTTCAACTGTCAAACAATCACTTCAAAAGCCTCTGCTGTTGGCCATCCCCACACACGTCTGTTCATGCAGTCATGTAAAATGATTGCTTTAGGCTCATGTTTATCGGGCCTCACAGGCAACAGAAGCAAAATTCAGTCTTATTCATATGGATCCCAGAGTTCATTTAAAACAGGTGTTCATTATATTGAACTTGGGTTTACCCCATCTAAATTTTAATGCTCCATTGTCAGTCTACGGGCTGCCGAACTGATTGCAAAATGAACAGTTAACTTAGAAGATATATATTTCCAGGAAGATGAAAAAACAATGTTTGTCTTGGAGCTTCAACGTACCAGTCACTGATGACTCATTTTGAATTGCTTCCTTAAAATAGACAGACACTGGACAGATAGTGCTCACCTCAAATGTTCATTACATGTTAGTGGACAAATGGATATTGTAGATATCTAAACTCAACCCTAACATACATTTCAGTGAAGACTCGGTCATAAGACTTTTTGACCAAAAGTATCTTATTTACACCATGTATAATCACATCTTTGTAAAGTTTTTTGTAAAAACATTTAATGTTTTTACCACGTTTTTTTGTCCAAATGTTTTATAATATCCAATTTATAATTAAGGCCCTGCTTCATCACAGCAACTGCCAGTGGACTCAGGACAGTCAATGTCAAGATGTGTCCTCTGAATCACAGCAAATGCCATTCTGGTACTTCTCACACTGCTTTCTTAACCAGGACGTTTAGACTCCATAGGACCCCTGAGCTAATCGGCGCACAGGATTTTAACCTACATCTGGAAGTGAAAACGTTAACTGCAACGCAGCAACTTCAGAGCTGACCCATTCAGGGTTGTTTTCTTCATCCGAATTACATACAACGTTCAAAAACGAGCTAGTTTTGCTCATCGTGTATTAAATCAGGTGTTGTATCTGAACCAGGCGTTATATGGTGAGAAAACATTGCTCCTTTCTCTCAAATCACCTCCTTTTTCCTGACAATAACCTCCTCCCACTGGTCAGGCACAGGCTCCTGGGGCGGCTGGATAACAGTATTCTTCTTCTTCTTCTTCTTCTTCTCCTCCATTTTAGGGTTCTGCTGTAGCTGTCGTTTAGCAATACAAGCTGCCGTAGAGACAAAACAGCTACTCATATCCAACCCCTGTATAGGGCAAATCGAAGATAAAGGAGCTGTTACACCAAAGGTGGTTATGTAGGCTAAATGATGATGACTGGGGGTCGATCACTACAACTGCATTCGCAATAAGCAAAATGCACCGTACAATGAAAAAAGCAGGCCCTAAAGTCGCACGCACACAAACTTATACATGGTCGTCTTTAACCACAGTTTGGGTCCATAATTGCTAAACCAAGGCGGCGGCGTGGAGTGTTTGCATTAACAGACAGGGAGCCAGGAAATCACACACCAGCAAGGAGCTAAACGAGAAAACCCTTACCTCGATCTCCCTGACTAAGGTCTCATCTCCCACCAGCTCCTCCTCATCGGCATTATCACCAGAACCACAGTTCTCCGTCTCCTCTGCAATGGGAGCAGCCTGCACCTCCGGCTGCCTGTTGCAGGTTGCTCCACCAGCTCCCGGGTCAAAGTTCTCTTCAATGCCCTCGTCCCTCTCCACATTTCTACTTTCTTGTCCTTGGTCCTGTGTTTCTGAGGGAGTGCATCTTCCAGGCTCAGACACCTCATCCTAGATGCATCAGGAAGGTGTGTTCAGTGTAGAAAATGCATCCACTAGGTTCAAGTCAGCCCCCTGTAGCAGGGCAAGCAGGTTGGACCAATTTTTTTTCGTTACATGTGGGACTTTTGAGGAAGATATTTTATTAATCACCCCCACCCCCCATTTTTTAAAAATCTTATTTATAAAAAGCAACAAAAGACAAGGGTCTATACTATACTTAATGTGGTGCCATTGAGGAGAACCACAGTGCACTGCTTTAGGCCTGGGCTCAGTGGGTCAATAAGCGTGCACTACTTTAGACCTGGGCTCAGTGGGTCAATAAGTGTGCGTTCCATAGGGATTAGGGTATAATTAAGGACTCAGTCCAGACTCTACACGTTGTGGAATGTAAACATACATCTGCATTATTCTTTCTCTCCTTTCCTTTTTCTGCTCGTTTCCTTTCCTTCTGTCGCTGGGGAGTAAGAACAGAAATTTAAATTAGGTGATTCTCAAACGGACAGAGAGACAAGCAGAGACAGAGAGGCTGACAGGCAGACAAGCAGAGACAGACAGGCTGACAGACAAGCAGAGACAGACAGACAAGCAGAGAGACAGAGCGACAGGAAGACAAGCAGAGACAGACAGGCTGACAGAAAAGCAGAGACAGACAGACAAGCAGAGACGGACAAGCTGAGCCAGGCTAACAGACAGATAAGCAGAAACAGACAAAACGACAGACAGGCCGACACTCACTATCTTTTTAAGTCTTTTCTTTTCAGCTTTTTCTTTATGTCTGTTCTCTTCTTCTATAAGGTCCCTGGCGTTTCTTTCAGCCTCCTAAAAAGGCCAGTGTATTCATTAAAAACATATGACATGAGCTGAACAGTTTCTTCCAGTTTTCTTAAAAAGGTACATACAGTATTTTAAGTAAAATTTCCTCCAGTAGCTGAACAGAAAACAAATTATATTAAGAATGACTTAGCCACTTACCTCTGGGGTAAGTTGTCTTATACGTGGGTGGGGGATTAATGGTGGCTTTGGTATGCGTTGGCCTAAAAAATTCTGTGCGAACCCACAATACGGTTTCTTATCTTGATATTTGTTATCGTCATCATCATAATAATAATCTTCATCGTCATCATCATACTCGCCTCCAAAGTGACCCATGAAGGGGTTGACAAAATCAAGACCTGCAAATCAAACACACGATGGGGTGAAATCATTGCAAACGACTCCAATAGAAACCTGCTCAACTACACTCGTTTTCCAGTCCTGGTCTACATTTTGTTTTTGCTCTACGAATGTAAGGCGATACGGTCCGGCACAGCATCCTGGCTAAATAAACAGTGGACCGACCGCTAAAACCATTGCAATAATCAATCTGACCTATTTTTTTTGTACCTGCGTTGATTCTAAGCTTAAATGAAGAATAACTTTCATTGACTTTATCATAGAATTCAATGATAAGTCATGTGATACACAGCTCTCTCTCAGGGTGGTTTGTGTCCCTATGATCTGGTGCTCGGCAGAATGGGAGGAGTTATTTCCTGTCTGGTTGACCCAAGCTGGGGTTATTTTCGGACAGGGCCGCAGTGTCTCCAGACCTCCCTTGCCTCGGTCTCGTTTTTTGCTGCAATTGTTTTAAGTAGAGAGGACCAGGGTCAGTCTACCCTGTCTCAGTCCCAATTGTTTATTGTAGCATCTTAGATTTCTGCCGTCCTGTTGAATGTTAGGGGGACCTGAGCCCTTCGGACCACGCCTCAGGACAACCAGGTCTGACCACTCCTAACTCTCCCTGTCTAAAGTCCTCCGGGTTGTGATACAGATCTAATCGCTGCCTAATGATTCCTGCTGTCACTGCCCACAGCCCACCTGGTCAACCCTGTCCTTGTGTATCTGGCTTCTGCCTGAACACACTGGACACAGCCCACCTGCATTTATTGACCTGCTGGTCATCTAAACTTGCAGAAATATCGATGCCTCAAAGGGTAATCTACTCTCATAATCTTTACCCGGCACACCCAGATGTGGACAGGCCACCACTCAGACTGCAGCGCCTCTCTAGGTGTTGGAAACCAGAGCATGTACAGTGGGGTTCTGTGTGTATGTGCTCGTGGGTGTGTGTGTGTGGGGCATGTATGAAATGGACCTCAGCATATCTGGGTACAGGAGAAGGTCTGTGTTCTAATAAAGACGATGTCTAAAAAGAGCAGGGCAAGTTGTTTCAAGGGCAACTGGTTCTGTATGTTTTCCAACAAAAGAAGTAAGGGCGATAATACTGTCCTGGAATGTAGAACAGGGAACACGCCCTCAGTGGGAGTAAGAGACGGCTGTTACATCAAGCACAGCACAGATGACCATACTAGGGAGTTGTTACTAGCCATTGTGCCTCAATTTCTAGTTGTTGCTTGCTCTTTGGGGTTTGAGACTGGGTGTGTGTATAAGCTCATTGTGACAACGGCTAATGTAAAAAGGGCTTTATAACATACATTTGATTGATTGGTATGAAATGTAATTTACTTTCGCACTTGATTAAAAAACAGTCTACTTCGAAAAATCATGGAGCTATATTTGAGTCAGCTTGACAGAGCAAGGGCAACAACAAAATGAAATTATCCTATGGTACAGGATAGGGAAATCTCTATAACAGGCATCCCGTAATTACATCACATTGGCCTATATGTTCAGAGAGGGGACAAGCCCAGACATGTAGGTAGTAATAAAAGTAACATATTTAATCATCCTTTTATGTCAAGAGATTTCATAAGAAATCAACAAGCTAAACTGTATTTCTTACCAAACAGGCATACCTACAGTCCCATTTCGGATATATGTTCTTACCAAACATGCCATAATGTAAAGCGTCCAGGAAGGTGTGTTTTGGGGCTTGTCCATTCATCAGATCCAACATATATTGCTGGGGAGGGGAGGTAGACGTAGGTCAAAGTAGTTGGGCAGCAGGAACCATAACACTACGGTATAGTTAGTTATACTCACATGGGTATGAAAAATACGGGGGTTCTCTTGAAAAAGTAAATGATCTGGTAATGAGAATACATGGTTTAAGTATCAGTAAGTTAAGTGGAAGTTAGTTAACTCGTTTTTTGCATCTATCTCTGACTAGTTAGCTACAAATTACATTCTCAGAATACCAGTAAGTTCCTATTCATATTCATATTAAGTAGCGAAGTTGACGGTGATCGAAACCTACGTTGCAACCTCGTCATCCTAGCAATCTTTTTGTGCTAGCAGGTGAGGAGCTGAGGATAACAGTCACGTTAGCTGAAACAGCACTAAGCTAACTAGCAAGCTAACGTCAGCTAAAGTTTAGTTGTAGCTGCTAGCTGGCTATCTATATTTTATCGGTTACGCAACGAGACAAACAATTTGAATGTAATTTGTATCTTACCTGGTGTCCAATCTCTCTTTCTAATGCTAGACATTTTATTAAATTGTGTGATTAAATCCACGACAGCTAGATAACGATATCCACAGGGATTTCAGTGTCAATAAAGAAATGCAACGTGTTTTCTTTCCGCGTTTATGACTGATCGACCCTTTAACATTACGCCCACATTCGTCTGCGTACCTAACTTACTTCACACCACACTCGAGAAACGAAACTACCTGCACCGATGAAAGACAAAGCAGAAACGAAACCGTAAACTACTGTCAAAAGCAAATCCATAATAAATTATGCTGTATAACAAAACAAAAATGGTTCGTTGGCTGCTACAGTACTGCACTACTACAGCAACTAATATCTATTTTTGTACGGTTTCCTAAAATACATATAAATAACTTTTATTGCTATGAAAGGCATGTATATATAATATAAATTGTAGCTAGTTTCTAACGTTAGCACCAGAAACCGATTTGTCAAGGTAGAAACGTTAAACTACGCTACATTAAAACATGAGGGTTCGAATTTCAAACGACATAGCTAATACCATTCACCAGATACAGTATTTATTGTTTAATATGGCACGAAACTACTTCAGAACATTTTGAGAAAACATTTCTGGAATTTGATTGAAAATACTTATAATTCAACACTGTAAATGTTTTGCTCTTCCAACGCGGTAGATGTCGCTGATGATGGACAGATCGTAGCTAGATTTTTCATAGTTTTTTTTTATTTTTTTGAATCTCCCGCGCAAGTTTCCGGTCCTCATTCCCCGACATCCTAGCAACGGTCCTTGGATACAAACCGTGAAGGAAGCGAAGCCAGCTTCGCTGGCGGCGAAACAACAACATGGAATCTCTAGAAATAACGTCAACTGCGGACGAGACAGTAAAAGTAAGACGACGATTATTTTTTGCTATATTAATGTAGCTGAACAGAATTCCGTTTATGCTAATATTGTGTGGTGAATGTTGCTGCTCCATGGCATCGGGACGTCGAGATAAAAGCGAAGCCACACACGGTTAACTTGTAAGCTAATGACTTGTTAGCTAGCTAGTACAATAGCTAACATTGCCATGATTGGTTAACCTTAAATTGCTACAGTACTTCGCATATAGTTTACAAGCAATTAACTTAACTTAGCTAACTAGCTAGCGTCACTGCTTACTACTATTAGCACTCGTACTGTAGTACTGTACTTACGTTAGCCAGTTAACATTTGCTAAGTACAGGTGGCTGCAGGAGCTATCATTCTTAGGTCAAATGTGAGTAGAAAGTGAATAAAAATGGTTCCGATTTTAATTGTTAATTGGCTGAAAGCCACGGATATGATATCACATAACTTGCGATGTTGTGATTGCGTTGGTAACCGGTTCATAATAGCAATAGCTAAGGCTTATAGGTAATGACAGAAAGAAATGACATTATTTGAACACATTCAACTTACCAGGGACAGTAGCTAGGGACAGTATTCACCCCCTGCACTGTCAGTAGAGTCCATAAGAGTCCACGTGTTTTACATTGCCTGCACGTTTTATGTTTATTTTTCGCCTGAGCTTTTACGACGATGCTCCGGGTTAAGACATGTAATGGCAAAACTACTCCATAAACTATATGCTAGCTGCTATACTGGAATCAAGTAATGAAACAGTACATAGATTCCTAAAATCGTGATAATATGACATGCATTTCCCGATGCTTATATTGTGATTTCATTTGTATCTCTGCCACCAGCTGTAAGTTTAGAAATGCTAGGTACATTAAGGAGGCCTGCGTGTAAATACAGCAGGACCAGTTCAGAAAGATAAACAGGAGCATGTCCATGGACAGTCATTTCTGTATTTTCTACGTTCCAGAGGACGGAGCCGTGGTTCCATCTTCCAGCAGTTCAGGACAGGGGTCTGGGCCGGTCATCAGGGCTCCATGGAATGGAGGGTCAGTCTGAGTCTCTGTTTGGTGCCGACCACACACACAGACACACTGTCAACAGGACAAGGGACTGGGATCTCCAACAACTAGGTGACATATTGTGCTCTTTGCCGCTAATATCTGTCATTCAATATAACATCTCATAGGTGACACATCTGTCCCTTTGCCACTAATCTCTGTCATTCAGTAACAAATATTTGGTGACAGATTTGGCTTTTTGCAGCTAGTATATATCATTAACACAACAAGTAGGTGACACATCTAGCTCTTTGCAGATAATGTCTATCACTTATTAATAACCTTTTATTGGATGTCACATGGTTCTCAAATATGATTGCAAAAGTCTGGTAACTTCCCAAAATTCCTACCTATTCTTGAAATCTTAGTTGGAGGAGTATTACATTTCCAGCTCATTCCTACCTGATTCTAGGAACCTCCAAGCAGGATTTACTGGAAACGTGGATTTTGGGAATTAATTAGAAGTGATTGAGACAAGAGTGCAATAAATTAAAGCAAGAAAACTGTACTTAACTGTATCTATAATATGTATACTATATATTTTATGTTGCCTTCTGATTAGACTTTCAGGACAGTCATCAGTCACCTGCCCTTGCCCTGCTGCCTGAGTTTGACTTCTCAGACTATTCTCTCTTCCAACAAACAGACTTTGATTTTGCTCCTTTAAGGTAGGTAGTCACTTCATCATGTTTAGTTAATGAAAAACTTGATTGAAATAATGTTTAATCTTCACAATGGACAAACGTCACATCAGTAGCATGTCATTGTAATTATACTTTCACAGAGTAAATGTTTATTTGTCAATATGCTGTCAGTGGCCTGGATGAGAAATACTGGTCATTAAAAATTAACCCATGCTTGTCTGATCCATGTTGTCCTGTTTGACTTGTCAGGGGGTGTCCTGATGTGTCGCTAGCCTCTGAGAGGTCACCCCTGGCCCAAGTCAGTATGGTAGGTATCCAGCCACCTGACCCTGAGAACGCCTCTATGTCCCAGCATCTTCAGGACCACAACGCCACTGCCCTGTCTGATGTAATCTCATCCTTCTTCACTCGTGGCCTTCATATAAGTAACTCATGCTGGTTACTTCATGTAGCCTTCATATAATAGCTGTCATGTAATATAGCTGTTAAATTACAAATGCGTTTTTTTTGCTGAAATGTATTGCAATTTCTGAGTTTTAAAACAGGCCGACATCAAGTCGACTAATTGAATAGGTATTTCCTGGTGTGTTTGACGTGTTTTGGTAAGATTCAAGCTCTCTGTTCCAGCAGCATCCCCTCGGTCACGCCTCTACCCAGTCTCAGTCGGAGGAGGGGGCCAGCTGCTCCTACTCCCTCTCAGAGCACAGCATGTCCCTCGATGAGGGAGTAGTACCACCACAAGAGGACCACTACCCAGCAATTGCCAGGGACAATGAAGGGATGATGGCTCATTCTGGGGTATGAGTTGGGTTAGGATGGGAAGGGGACTGCTCGTTGCGGGGTATGAGCCAGCATCACATCAACTAATAAACATATCTTATTCCTAGACAGGTACTGGTCTCCTTGACCCGGGGGGACCTCTGGCCATGCTCCCTGAAGACAGCATGTCGTTCCGCAGCAGGGATCCTGCTACACAGCAGAAGGATGTCGATATGCAGAGTGGCAGCAGCAGCGCCGCCTCCTCCGCCTCAGAGATCTCTCTCATCCCGACCGCCTCCTTTGGGGGAGAGTCCAGGGGTGGCGGCTGTGGTTCTTCTAAACCGGATGATGTTCGCAGAGGGTCCGACAGGGCAAAGAGTGTCTCGTCTAAGCCCCCACCCGCCACTGGGAGACGGGACGGCCCCCAAGGAGGAGCTGAGAGGGCGGGGAAACAAGTGGAAAGTAGGCGGTCCTCTCGGGTGTCTGAGATTTCCAACGTCACCGTCCGTTCCCTGAGCAGCCAGCTGGATGACAGCTGTGACGTGCTCCACAGGCGGCTGTGTTCTGAGGTGGAGAGGGGTCTTAACCCCGGCCCTGTTGGCCCTGCGACCCAGGGGAAGGCCCGGCTCAGACCCTCCCTACACACCGAAGCCAGAACACCTGGTCCTGATGGGATCCAGACAATCAGTGCTCCTTCTACTGGATCCTCCACGGGGAGGCTGAGTGTCACCAGAGGACTGCTGGCTGGTGTGACAGCGCCCCGGGTCGGGTCAGTGACCCGGCTCTCAGCCGGATTCAGTGTGGAGCGGGGCCACTGGGATAGGGACCTCTGGTCCTCAGGGAACCAGACCGGGGTGGAACCAAACGCCTCATTCCTGGGCTTCCTCCCCCAGCCCGTATCCCAGTCCACCCCGGCTGTGTTCCTCCACGCTCCAGCCAGTTCCCCAACCAGCCCCAAGCCGAATGTAGGACAGCCGCCCATGGCATCGTACCTGGAGACAGGCTCCCAGAGTTCCTCAAGCTCCGGGGCCTCTTCCCGGCCCCAGCCCCAGCCTCAGTCAGCATCAGTCACCACGTCTCATATTGGTACATTATTATAAAACTACGTTGTTTTTACTCTCTGTAGTCATCATTCCAATTTATTCTATAAGGTGTGTTGATGCTGTAAATACATTCCGATTTCATTGACACAGCCCCACATTGCAGAGAAGCAGCCCCACTCCAAAAGCCTTCAGGACAAAGCCACCACTCTCTACCCAGTCTCACCTACCTCCAGAAGGTGGACGCCTGGAGGGCCAACCAGAGCTCTAGCAGCAGGACGTCCTTCTATGACAACCTGTCCCTCCAGGGCTCCTCCGGTGTCACTCCCAAACAGAAGGCCTCCAGTGCCGTTTCTGGTTCTCTGAACCTCATGCTGAATCCTCCACGTGGGGACCACATCGCAGAGCCACAACCCCAGCAGCAGCTACCCATGGTGGGGTCTAACCAGCAGGCCCTCGGCCTGTCTGCCTCTGGGCCTCCATCCCCGACCAGAGGGGAGGCAGCAGGTAGAGGCAGCGCCCCGATCGGGAGAGAGGCAGGACAGCTCCCATCGCCCCTTGGCCGGTCTCAGTCGTATTCCTCCCTCAGTACTGTCGTCACGTCCATCCAGACAGCTCAGCAAACACAGAAACCAACTGACCAGGACAGCGGCCAGACAGATACACTGACACGGACAGAGCCGCGGACAGTTTCAAATCCAGGCCTGCTCAGGGAGGCGGAGAGAAGGCCGAGCCAGGGAAGGCCTGAGAGGGTTGAGACGGCGGACACATCTGGATTTGGTCCTGTTCCTGAAAGGCTTAGTGCTGCTCCTGCCAGACCCTCTGACATAATCAGCCTGGGGCGCTTCAGTGACATGTCATCGAATAGAGACAACCTCTCCAACTCTCAGGACAGCGGCCACGGTATGCAGAACTTTGGGGCATCTGTTGGGCCTTCTTCTGTGGTGAGTCTGGAGGTGGATCACTACGCCCCTTACTGGTCGTCCAAACCCTCCTCGCCCCACACTGAGAGGGAGCTGCTCAACATTGAGGACAGGATTCCAGTAAGTTAGACTTCTTTTACATCCTATTTGAGAGGTAGTTTGTCGGTAACTGCTTAAAAAATAGTCAAACATAAATGAAAGTGTGTAGTTGTAGAAAAAGACGTAATAGCTTTACAAAAATATTATTCTCCCCTCACTGTTACTGTTGTTTGATTCCGATCTGCAGACGTACCTCCGCAACCTTGGGATCGATCAATCTCCTTCCACAATCCTGACTCCCTTTATACCTCGAGGGCCAATTAGAGAGCCAGAGTTCTCTCCCACAGATTTATGTACCATAAAGGGATCCACCGCCACTGGAACTCCAACCAAGAGTGCACAGCCTTCTGAAGGTAGCTAACCCATTCCAACCGTCAAAAGTTGCTAACCCATTCCAAACGCATCACGCGTATTCCCGAAAGCATTACGTGTATTCTGTAGGCAGCTAGCCTCGTTCCGTAGGCAGCTAGCCCCATTCTGAGGCATACTTCGTTGCATACTAATGATATTCTGAATATTACTGTCAAATAATTCTAATGAGCAAGTGTTTTTCTGAGGTTTGGAGTGATACAGCATCTTAATGATTCAGTCAGGAATATTTTGGCTAAATCACATTTGTCTAACTAATCCTCTCATGTGGGGTGTCCTCAGGTGACAGCCCCCATAAAGAAGAGTTCTCCAGGTCCAGCGTGTTGTCTGTGACCTCCAGCATGTCCCTACCTGTCAGTGTGGACAGCCTCCACCTCCCCCCCATCAGGACCCTGACAGAGAAACCCGGGGGCTGGCATGCCCCCTCCCCGGACCTAGACCCAAACAGAGGCAGGTCTCCCAGTCTGGGCAGTCTGAGGATGGCCCTCTCTACCCTGGACACCTCCCTGGATGGCACTGATCTCCAGTACTCCCTGCAGGACTCGGACAACGCCCAACCCACCATCCCTGAACCACTGTCCGGTCTGCCCCAGTGCACAGGCTGGCCCCCGGACCCACAGTCCACTGGGCCGCACCAGACAGACAACAGCCAGACAGACAACAGCCAGACAGTCAGTTTTTCTACCCAGGTTGCTATGGAGATAGCAGAGAGGTTTGATTCCAGTTCTGATAGCCTGTCTAGGAACAGAGGCCGGGACAGTCTAGACAGAGACAGTCTGTCTAGGGACAGAGACGGTCTAGACAAGGACGGAGACAGGGTCAGTCTTTACAGAGAGCGAGAGGGTCTGGACAGAGACAGCTTACCTCAGTACAGAGAGCGAGCAGTAGGTTCCTGTCCCCAGGTTAACATCAGTGTAGATGATTCCTTCGTTGGCTCCCAGACCCTGCAGGACATCAGAAGGCTGCTGGGCAGGGCCGACCACCTGGTCTCTGGGGGTTCTTCCTCCTCTGATGATGACACCCTGCTCCTCTCGCTCAGGAGAAAGATGGGAAGATTTCAGGACTACTCCTTTACCTCCTCTACCGGGATCGGGGAGCAGGAACCCAGGAGTCGCTCCTCACTGCCGCCGGCCCGCTCCTCCTCTGACTCCATGCTGCTGGCAGAGCAAATAAGAGAGAGAGACAATGAGAGCATGAGAGAGAAAGACAGGACCCCCTGGGGTCCAGAAAGATCATCTTCAGGAACACCAACTGGAGCAGAGCACCAGTCCACACAGACAGCATGTGGCCCGCCTTCCAGGGAGGAGTCTGGGAGAGCACCACAGGACGCAAAGCATTATGGGAGCCTACCACAGGACGGCTCTGCCACTGCCACACTGCTCCTGTCCAAATCTGTGTTGAGGGCGGAGCCCGAGGGCTGCAGTGCCGGCCCGTCAGCCGTTGATGGCCCGTCAGCCGAGGGCGCTGGGAATGAAGTGGAGGGCGATCCAGCAGAGAGCAACCCTTCCCCGTCCGACGCCGGGGGCTCTGAGCTGGAGGGTGGAGGTCTGTCTGAGCAGAGCGAGGGAGGAGCAGCGCCGAGTGACGGCGGTAGCAGCAGCGAGAGCTCCCTGGCGGCCAGGGTGGCCATGCTGCTACGGACGGAGTCCACCGGCACCGCGGTGTCGTCATCCAGCGCCGCCACCGCCGACCTGGAGGAGAGCAGGGCCAGAGGTCAGTACCCACTGCGTGGAGATCGACAGGTACTACAGACAGTTTGGCTTCTAGGGGTGTTAACGTTTAAACAACAGTCCCTTACCGAAAATGTTGTTACCTCACAAAGTAATAGTAGTTTTCTTACAAAACAGGCAAGGTTGCCCTGAATTGTATCCATGTCAGGGGGCTCTGGAGGTCAGTACGGCCGATACCGGAAGGTGTGGGAGGTTTCATTTGGATCCTCTGTTCCCTTTTCATGGCTTCGTGTTTATGTTGCTCAGGTTCTTTCGCCTTGCCCCAAATACCAATTTACCTCCACCAAGTTCAAGGGAGCCATTTAAGGTGCTTCTTGAAATAGAATATTGTTTGTTTTGGTGCTGGTGAAATAGCTGAAAATCCTGTCTACTGTTGCTTATCATAAGGTATATGTTCAGATAAGGTGTTTGCCTGGTGTTCATGGCATGCATTGTTTTGTTTTCTCCACTCCAGAGTGGTTGAGACTGAAGGTGTCGGGGCAGCAGTGTGAGCCTCTGGAGCTGAACACAGAGGACAGACTGCGCATTGAAGAGGTCAAGAGAGAACTGCTGCTCAAACATCCACTCAAGGTAGTACACACGCACCACACACACCCCAGAATCCTTCAGTGAACATGAATATACTACTACAGGGTTGTGTGGTCTCACCCAGCGATCCTGAAATATCAGACCAACTAATAGCAACAGTCACGAATCATATTAAAACATGTCTCCTGTTCTGGAAGTGCAGTTTTTTTGAGTCCTGGACTCCAGAAGGTTGGGCATTTTACAGCTTGTTTCTAAATTAATTCATAGCACACTGATGTGTCCGTATAGATCGGTATAACTTTGCAAATTTGTTTTTATATTTCATATGTATATTTTAAAATATGTGTATTTACATTTCATATGTATATTTGTTAAAAACAAAAAATGACTTTGACATTGTGACGCCTTGAATCGTGGGGCATGCTGCCTAAGTTGTGAACCCGTGCTAAATGATTACAATGTAAATGTAAGGTATCCTCTAGCGTTTAAACCATGTGGATGATTTCTCATTTTGATAGCAGCCTTCTCTGGAGGAATGCTGGTTGAGGTAACTGTCTCCCTGGAGTGGCCAGGGCGGCTCGTTGAGGTAACTGTGTGCAGAGTTTCCAAAACCTCTCCTCGGGCCTCCCAGAAATATTAAGTTTTAACCCCGAACGGGCACTACTGTTTCAGTTAGTTGATTGCTTGATGATTAGTTGTGTAGTTGTTTCAGGTGTGTTTAGGGTTAAGGTTTGAAGTGTTGGGGAGGTCACAGGAGCGGGGAAGTGTCAAGCATGGTGAACTGTTTTCAACAATACTGTCTA
>JACXGI010005713.1:15502-45810 GCA_016801175.1 Esox masquinongy
TTTAGCACTTATGCTGTACACAACTGGAATAAACTACCAGAAGATCTTAGACGTGCCCCAAACGTATCCATTTTTAAATCCAGGTTAAAAACACTACTCTTTTCACGTGCCTACGACTGAGCACTTAAACTTAACCACACTGTTTAGCCTTATAGCTTCCTATGTTTTTATCCCATTTCTAATCTTTTTTTTTAATCTTAAATGTTTTCTTATTGTATTTCTATTATTATGATGTTTTCATTTGTTTTGATGTTTTAATTTGAGTATTTGTTTTTATGTTATTGTATTTTTATATATTTTATATTTTATTGCTTCGATGTATGAATTGTGCTATATAAATAAACTTGCTTGCTTGCTAAAAACCTGTTAACAGTGAAATTATAAAACAGCTATCAAGCAATTGTCTTTCAAGAGTCTCACCACTCTGTTTAGAATTTTTATGACGTTTGGTACTTCTGTTAAAATAATTTGTCTGAAAGATCTCAACGATTAAGCTATACATTTTTCATTAAAACAACTTCAAACAGATTTAAATGCCAGTATATGTTTTGATATGTTAGAGAGGTTTTTCACAGCAGTTTAAATTATACAATGATTCCCTACATTTTATTTGACCCAATCTTCATGTCATCCGTTAACGGTTTGCTAAAAGGCGCTTCATTGCAGTTTGACTGAGTGCTGCCAATGGCAAAGCAGCCCAAACGGCCTCTGCAATGGCCGTGTGTGGTTGCATAGCCAGACTTTAATAGTTAGTGGCTTAACCTAGCTAAAAGAATCAGTCGTTCTGACAGGCACTGTCTGTTCACCAAGAAGCAAGCTACATATATCTGCTGATAGGTACATCGCTGTAGGTAGTAGTGTCAAACACTTTACCTACATGACCCGTAAAGCTTGTGGTTTCACGAGATCAGAACCCTAGAAACAGAAGAACCGAATTGCTTTCATTTGCTAAGTGCATTCAAACATTCCCAAAAGTCTACGGATTTAATAGTCATTCACACAAACAATTAAGTCCGCTTCGCTAGTTCAAGGCAAAAACAACATATTGTAATATCTGGGGAGAGTTTAGAAAACCACACAAGTCAATGAGCTGTTTTTTTCCCCCCTCTGTTCGGAGCCAGATGAGCACAGACACTGAGAGCAGCCCGGTGTCCAGCATTGGAGGTCCAGGAGCCCATCCTGCGGAGCTGTTCTCCGGGGAGCGCAGGCAGTGTGAGGCTGGGAGGGCAGCGGAGGACCGTCCGTCCCAACTGCTGCAACAGCCGAGCAGAAGCCCGTTTGACTCCAGCGTTGAGCTGCGTGCCCTCCGGAGACGAGACTTGGAGGAACATGTTGGACAGATCTCCCAGCGAGAGGGTTTTCCCTTGCCCAGACTCCACCCTCCACCCCTGACCTCCATCACCATCTCCACCTTGCGCCGCTCCCCCTCTTCTCCGCTCAGCCCCACACCAGAGCCACTCCAGGTTCTCCTGCTTCCCTCAGACGGGGTCTCCCAGCCTGAGGATGAGGGGCAGCAGCATCAGACACGGCCCCAGGTGGATGAGAGCACCAGCACCACCTTAACACATGGCAGAGACCCAAGCAGCACCACCTTAACACATGGCAGAGACCCAACCAGCACCACCTTAACACATGGCAGAGACCCAACCAGCACCACCTTAACACATGGCAGAGACCCAACCAGCACCACCTTAACACATGGCAGAGACCCAACCAGCACCACCTTAACACACGGCAGAGACCCAACCAGCACCACCTTAACACACGGCAGAGACCCAACCAGCACCACCTTAACACACGGCAGAGACCTAACTACCACCATTTTAACACAGGGACAGGCTAGCTCCCAGGGACAGGCTAGCTCCCAGGGACTGGCAGGTGGTCGGCTGGGACAGTGTGGTTCCACACTGGATCCTGGAGCTTCTTCGACCACCAGGACAGGGCAGGATCAGGTCTCACACCTCCACATCACCCTCTCCCCAAAAGGAGCTGAAGAGAGGACCCATTCCGAAAAAGTTCTGTCTTTTTCTCCTCTCCAGAACTCTGATGTCTCCAGCTTTGTTGAAGTCCACAGGGGCGCAAGTAATGTCTCTGAGCCCGTGTCCACCAATCAGACACTGTCTCATGGTGCCAGAGAACCAATCAGGAGACTGGGGCAGGAGAATGTTTCAGTAGACCACTCATTCCAGATGACAGTGGAAACCGCAACCTCCACATTCCCAGAATGCTTCACTCCTCCCCAGCGGTTGGCTGGTACTGGCCAGTCTAGGGCCACGGCATTGCCTGTTCTGTTGCCGTACAAACCACATGGCAGTGAGATGTTCTACGTTCCCCAGAACCAAACACACACTGACACACACACTGACACCCAGCTGTCCCCTGACAGATCAGACACCACCATGGAGAGCTCCCACCCCGGTAAGCACACACAGCTACACACCGTTCTAACCTTTTCCCTCCCCCTTTATCCTCTGCTCCACCCCCACACGGGTAGCAGCTGCTATTTTGTAACAGACACCATGTCTCAAATGAATTATTTGTGTGTGTTGAGCCAAGTGTGAGAGATGGACAGATAGATATACAGAGAGCACAAGAAAGAGAGGGAGCGCTCTCACCTTCCTCTCCCGGCCCCTCACCTCTCTCCTTCTTCTACTTCTCCTGTCCAGGGTCAGATGACGCTGTGCCCCCTCGTTTCAACGTTGAGATCCTGGGGTCCCGGGACCAGTCGGTGGACAGGGGTGTTCACTTCAGACACAGCGAGGGGATCTACAGCAAGAGGCTGCGACTGGGCGCCCATTACGACAGACGGCCAGGACATCACGACTATAACACACAGAGGAGAAGTGAGATAACTAATAGAAATGGTATCTGTAATATTTTGTCAGCTGAAAAACATATTTGTATATTTAAATGAATACTGTGACGGTTTTAAATGTGAATGTCCTGTTTATGTAACGGTTTTTAATGTGGATGTCCTGTTTATGTAACTGTTTTTAATGTGAATGTCCTGTTTATGTAACTGTTTTTAATGTCCGCTAATAAGTTAAGGGAAGATAAGGGAAACACTGGCAACATAATTACAATCCCCTTGTGACTGTGGGCCCTTTAAATGTACCAGTTTTTCTCTTCTCTCAGCTCTGAATGTAACCAGTTTTTACTCTTCTCTCAGCTCTGAATGTAACCAGTTTTTACTCTTCTCTCAGCTCTGAATGTAACCAGTCTTTACTCTTCTTTCAGCTCTAAATGTAACCAGTTTTTACTCTTCTCTCAGCTCTGAATGTAACCAGTTTTTATTCTTCTCTCAGCTCTGAATGTAACCAGTTTTTACTCTTCTTTCAGTTCTGAATGTAACCAGTTTTTACTCTTCTCTCAGCTCTAAATGTAACCAGTTTTTACTCTTCTCTCAGCTCTGAATGTAACCAGTTTTTACTCTTCTCTCAGCTGTGTCAGTGGATGAAAGCCAACCAATGAGTGTCCAGCGGGATGCTGTATCAACCACCGCCACCAGAGGGCCCATTGAGGTAATCCGTGAACAGGGGACATTATGCAGTGTCACTACACAGACCCAGGGGGTGCCAGACCCAGAACAGCCCACACGGCCATCCCACTCCCTCTTCCAGGCCGCCCAGCTCTCCTTCGGCCCTCCCCGGCCCTCCTTTGGCTCCAGCCTGGGCGATGACGAGCAGGAGGAGTTCCAGCCTCTCCACGTAGAAATGGACTATAGCAGCATGGACCACCACCAGCCCCTCCACCTGATCAACCACTCACTCCACCAAAGCCACCCCCTTCAATCCTCAGACCCTCAAACAGGGGAGGAGCAAGGTCGAGACCCGGGAAGGCGAGACCACAGCCTGGCCGGGGGGAGTAGTAGCACTCTGGACCAACTGTGGCGCCGGTTCAGTGAGAGGTGGAGCCTGCATGAGGCCCGGCCCGTTAACGAGAGAGAGACGTCTCTTCTGGAACGGCTGGAGCGGCTGTCCCGTCTCATCCACAGCACAAATGCCGGGTTTTCTCCCCTGACAGAACCAACAACGCAGAAGAATGCTCAGCAGCAGACCGGCACAAAAGAATACAAACGGTGGGAGGTAAAGAGGACGAGCAGAGGAGGTGTGGAAGAAGAGAGGAGTAGGAGAGAGGAGAGGAGACTGCTTGATGGCCGGGCTAATGGTAACCAGGCTAATGGTAACCAGACTAAGGGTAACCAGGCTAATGCTAACTGGGTTAATGGTAACCAGGCTAATTCTAACTGGGCTAATGGTAACCATGCTAATTCTAACTGGGCTAATGGTAACCAGGCTAATGCTAACCGGGCTAATGCTAACTGGGATACTCAGGTTAATGGTCCACGCCAAGGCTGGGTCCAAGTGGAACCCCAAAACCAGCAGGGGGAGGACCCCAAGCCTGCCTCCGACAGATCTAGCCTCTCCCATGTCCATGCCCAAAGCTCTAGCCTCTCCCATGGCCACGCCCGGACCTCTAGCCCCTCCCACAGAATATCCAGCAGTCAACATCTATGTCCAGCTGAGAGGGATGAGTCTGAGAGCATCTCTGGGGAGACCAACACCTCCATGTCTACTGTTGACACAGCTCGTCTGGTCAGGGCTTTTGGAGCCCACCGGGTCAGAGCCCTGAAGACAGGAGGTCAGTTCAACAAGGTTTCTGTTGGCTGTGAACATGTTACTTAGTATAGCCCTGCGACCTATCCTTTCAACAAATGCACCAAAACCTGGCTCTGACTGTGCCGTAAGACTCATTGGTATCACATTTCGGTTGACTGAGTATTAACTTATCTACTTCCCTTGTTGAAAGCCCCAGGAACCAGCCGCAGCCTCAGTCAGGTCTACAGCGCCATCTACCAGCAGAGGAGAGGTAGACCGCCTCATATCCCCCCGGTTTCCTCAGAGTCCACTGGCACTGACGATTCTATGGTAAGGATATCTATAGTTCTGTGTAAATTGTTGAAGAGGGTCCCGAAGAGGGCGGTCCCAATTGGTTCAGCGCCGCCCCGGAATGGATTGGTGGATGTTGGGCAGGGCAGTCTTGTCTTGACACACTTGGGCGGCTCTATTCTGAAAACAAAGTATTCTGTCCATTAATGCTGGATGCAGAAGACAAGCAAACAAATATCTAGGTACTAGTTATGGTTGCATTTTGCCTTGTTCGTTCAAGTTCATCTGTTCGCATCATTGCCGCCTTCAGCCGTAAATTTGCTATTTATTTTAGAATATTTTTTTTAGAATATCATGATTTGGTCCAACTTTATTGTGAATCATTCTTTTTATTATATAAAAATATTTACATGTGTCTTCTATTATTTAGACAAGGGGAGATGCCATCTGCAATGTTTCAGCGATCGTTTTATTAAAAACAGGCTCCTTGTCAATTCAACGTATACCAGAGACACAACGTGTATGTATGCATACAGGACAGTTATGCCAGGCAGGAAGGGCTGAACAATCTGAGTCAGGGTTGTTAAGTGGGGCAGCTGGGTGGCCCAGTTAATACAGCACCTGACCAGTAACCAAAAGGTTGCTAGATCAAGTTCCAGAACCAGCAGGTGAAAACAATCCTGGGCAAGGCAATTACCCATAATTACTCCAATGGGAATGTGTTCTCAGACATACTTACCTGGTAAAATAACAGTAAAAAAAAGTTTTTAGCCTTTCGTGTAATCAGATTATCTAGACTCTTTCCAGGTCGAAGTGTCCCATAAACAGCTTTTGGGTATTAAGTTGAAGGGTGTTATGTTGAACCAGGTTTACCCTCTATACGGGTGGCCATCTGTATAGGTCTATTTCCAGACATCCCTGACATTAAAGAGATTACCAAGGGGCTACTGGTTCTGGCATTGTATCCCATCTGGCCAGGACCCAATTGACTGGACTAAAATAAGCAAACTCTGCGAAAATAATTAGTCCAATGGTATGCTGATTCACTGGCTTCTGTTTGTTTGGTCTCTGATGGTGATTGGCCCTTTTGCATTGTGTTGCCTCCAATGTAGATTACAGCTGATTCTACATCATCATTCAGCGCCTATACCCTTCCCCCACACAGAGGCCCCTCCCATTCTCACCGGGGCTCTTCCAACTCCAAGAAGGCTGTCAAACTGGTCAGCAAAGGAATACAGGCAGGTCAGGAACCAGGGCAAGGGGCATAATCGGTTGGTCCTCTACACATCGTCTTCTCAAAATCCATAGCATGGGGAAACACCGCGTCTCACCCCTCCATCCCATTAGTTCTCCTTTACTCCTTCCCCTCTACTCCCTCCCCCATCCTCCCCCTTCTCTACTCCCTCCCCCATTCTCCCCCACCACCTCCCTGATCCCCTCTCCATTATGTTTTCTCTCAGGTGACCTGGAGATTGTGAGTAACGGGACCCGTCGACACACCCGAGATGTTGGCACCACGTTCCCCTCTCCAAGCTTAGCGGGGGGTGCCAGGCAGCCCCTTTCCTCTTCCTCCAGGGGAAGGGAGGAAAACCCTTTTAAAAGCCAAGAGTTTCTGAAAGGGGGGAGCACAAACAGCAACCAGCCCTTTCCCAAGCACCACCATCAAGGTAAAGGAAACTTGACATTTGCATTTCAAAACTACAAAATGTACTGAACGTAACTAATTGCTGCGGGTTGCGAATATCGTCATTAATTTGAGGCGGTCTACTCAGTAGTCATGTGATCTGATGTGTCCAATAACCAGACCAGCCTCTCCACCCTACTGGCCAGGTAGGGTTCTGGTCCCCGCTCTGCTCCAGACTCACCAACTTAATGCATTATGTGGGCATCGATTTTCCCAGGTGTGTCGTGGCACATCCCTGCGGATGACCTGAGTGCTGAAGGGAGGAAGGAGAACCAGCCGGTGTCGGCCCCACCCCTGGCCTGGTTTGAACCCTACAGCCAGACCCAGCCATGGAGACAACCACTCAGACAGAGACACATACAGGGACCGGAACAGGACCTACAGGACAGGTTCAGTAGTAACAATAATAATATCCAAAGAAAGCTGCGTGTTATTTTATCCTCTTAAATTATCCAAATGTTTTTCTGTTTCTTTTTCAATTTTGAACTATCTGTATTTGAGTAGTTCAGAGAATGCTCTTATCCAGAAAGTCTCATAGTTAGTGCATTCGTCTTAAGATGGCTAGGTAAGGAAACCATGTATCACAGAAACACTCACTTCCCGGAGATTTTCAAGTATGTTGACTCTTGCGCTTGGAATGAAACATTTGCCACTCCACTCCAGTAGGCTACAGTACAGTGCCCACATTTTGGCTGCCTTTGGTGCTTGTGGTGCCGATATTAAGGTATAACGTCAGAAATACTTAGGAAACATCCATGTTAGAATTTTCATGGGCAATAAATCACAACGTGCAAACACTCACACTTTTTTGACTATTTTTACGTTCCAAAAATCTGTGTACTGTATAGTGCCCTCTGACCACCCGCCAGCATAGCTGGCGAAATAAAAACATTCTACCTGCCAATGCCAAAATCAACCCACATTTGGCAGGACGTGGGGGCTGTTCATTTTAGTCTTTGCATGCACCTGCTTAAGCGAGTCACAGCTTTGACATTTGCAGAGAAGAACAGGGTGTCCAGGGTGAAGCCAAGGGTCTTTGCACGATGTGCGGGAGGCAGAGTTTTTTTGGAGCAGCCAGGTCTTCCCAGATGGTCTGTCTTGTCCAAGTGTATTTATAGGTAGGGGGCTGACATCCAGCCTTGGGTGTCTGGGTTTCAACAAGGGGCCTGCGAAGGAAGGTTGGTTTCATCCGCTTAGCTGTAATAGTGACCATGTGAGGATATGACTACGCCAAGTGACTTTGTATACTGGAGGTCCTCGAACTGAACCCTGGGGGACACCAGTAGTGTGTATGTCTATCAAGCACTTTCAACTGCATTTTTGTAATAAAATATTTGATTGTGACAGGGACAGGCTACAGACTAGCCAGAACAACCCGCAGCCAGACAGAGGAAGACCCAGTGAGTGGAAGCAGACCAAGCCCAAAACCATCAGCCCTCCTGGGCCTGAATCAGCTAGCAAAGCCCTCACGGCCCTGGTCCCAATTACTCTACAGGTTTGTGGTTCAGTTGTTTGGACCCTAACTCCGACCATACCCTTTACAAAATTGAAATGTGCCGCCCATCTTGGGGTGCAGACATATTCAAAAGTGGTGCACTGCGTTATTTTGGCCTGTAGGAAGCGCTGGAGCTGCGCCGGCCGGAATTTGTGTCTCGGTCCCGTGAGAGGGTGAAGAGGCTGGCACTGCAGGTGGAAGACAGGAAGCTGCAGACGGTCTTCAGTAGAGAGAGAGACGAGCTATTCAACCCTCCCGGAGGAACAGGGAGACTGCTCAAACCTGCAGGTAGGTACCCACTGAGAATGATATACTGATATATCGCAATGTTATTTTTGACAATATTAAAAATTGATTCTCAGAATTGTTGAGGCTTAGATTTGGGGAAGGTTATAAAAAATTTATATGGCGTTAAGAGTTCCCAGGAGCATAGTGAACTCCATCACTGGGAAATGGAAGAAATCTGGAATGGAAATACTAAGAAACTTAAGCCCATACTTGAACCCCATTGAACATCTTTAGGAAGACCTGAAGATTGTGGTTCACCAAGGCTGCCCATTCAATCTCACAGAACTTGAGAGGATCTACAAGAAAGAATAGGAGAAACTGCCCAAATCCAAGTGTACAAATCTGGTAGAGTTATATCCAAGAAGACTCAAAGCTGTGACCGCTACCAAAGAAACCTCTAAATTACAGAATAAAGTGTCTGATTACTTATCTACATGATATTTTTCTGTTTTTATTTTCAAAAAATTGGCACAAAAAAAAAAAAAATTATATTTATTTTGTCATTATGGGGTATTGTGTATAGATTCACCACATAATTTATAATTGATTCAATATTTTAAGTTTATAACAGCACAGTGTGTGTCGAGTGATGGGGATGGAGCGAGTGATGGGGACGAAGGAGGATGTGTTATGTAGACATGGCTGATTGGGAGCTTCTTTTCTCCTCAGGAACAGCAGTGTTTAAAAGAGCTGTTACAAAGAAAGAGATGTTTCAACGGTCTAAACAGTAAGCCTGGATTTGATATGAATTATATATTACTTAAGCCTGGATTTGATATGAATTTGATATTACTTAAGCCTGAATATGATTTCACAATGTACTTTTCCAAACAGGACACTTTGATTATCATTGATAATTATGATATTGTGGTTATTGTTTTACATTTTTATAGTTATTATTATTATTATTATTATATGTTAGAAATAATTGCTTATTATATTGCTTAGTCTCCCTCCATAAACGCATATCGCATTGAAGAGGCAGGGTGTCCCATGTTGTTTACACCGTTGGGCCAGTAAACTAAGGTTGTTGGTTCTAATCCCAGAAACAACAAGGTGAAAAACCCTGTTATTCTGTACGTGAGCAAGACTGTAAGCTCTAACCGATTCTAGGTCGTTGCTGTAAATTGGAATCTCCTCTCAGCACCTCCTCTTACCCGGTAAAATAACGTGTCAGCCAGCTGTGCGATGCCTAGGGAAAAACCTAAACACTTACCTTTCCTTACCTTACCTTACCTGTCCTCCATAGGACAAGGACCTCCAGCTGCCTGCTGGAGGAAAATCTTTCTGATGATCATGTGGTCTCAATTCAGCTATAACAGTTCCAAATAGCAGCCTATTTCCCATGACGTGTACTAATTTAGAGAGAGCCCATAGAGCCCTGTTCCCTGCATAGGACACTACTTTGCAATTTGTGACACAGACTCATCCAGGACCACATAAGTATTTTTAATATACGCTCTGTTGGGTCATGTTGGATTTTCTCACCCTTTCTCTTTTCTCCCCACGATACCTGCCCCTTCATCCCTTCCCCACGCTGTCAGGATGTATGAGCAGCTCCCGGAGGTGCAGAGGAGGAAAGAGGAGGAGCGCAGGAGAGCAGAGTATCATTCCTACAGACTCAGTGCTCAGCTCTACAATAAGGTAGATTGCTATTCAAAACCAGAACAACACATGATCACTAACAACCAGTGTTGTAAGTACGCATAGGGTATGTACATTCATCTGTACATTAGTAGTCATTTTTAAAGCCATTTATCTAAGTCTGAAAGTTAGGGATACCATTTTTATCTTTGGCTGTAGAGAACTTTACAACAGTAGTGAGTGATTCAACTATACTGAAAGAATCAACCATATTAATCAGTTATAATGAATTAATTTATCATTTTAATCAACCCGAGTAAAGGAATCAACCTTAATGAAGAAACCAACCTCATTGATTGAATCCTGTGTGTTGCAGAGAGTCACCAACCGAGTCCTGGGCAGACGAACAGCGTGGCATTAATGATGACATCTAGCAGGCCTTTAACTCTTTATTTATTAAATATGTCATTGCTGTGAATAAGTGATCTTGGTATAAAAAAACAGTTTTCAGGTTTCCATCCGCAATAAATTAATTACACAAATTTACATTTGAATTCAAATCTAGAACAAGGCTTACATTTTAACAGATTATAACATGAAATAATGTTTTAAAACCGAATGGGTGCTTTTGTCTCAGGAGATTAATGTTTTATTGTAATAATTTTGATAATGGTTTTTAAATAAATAAATAAACAAACCAACAAACAAGCTGTAACTGATGAAGTGTCGTCTCTGTTGCGATGGTAGATAATTTTATTTGTTAAAAATAGCAATTCATAGTTGACCTTGGTTATGCATGAATAGGGATTGATTGCTGATTGCACAATTGTGCAAAGACGTTTTGTGTACTTTCACATTCAAGGAAATACTTTCTATCAGCTGTGAGCAAAGGTTTGAATCTTGTTTGTCATGATTTACTCAGCTGAGCTTTATGTTTTTAAGTAATGAGTTGTTTACTCATTCACAAAAATTTGCTTAGCATTGCGATTTTGTGTGATAGCAATGAGAAATGACTGTTTTGCATAAAAAGAACACTGCTGTGCTCATTAGGTTAAAATGTAGATCAACTTGACCCCAGTTTCATTGAAAGTATTAGCAATCGAGAATAACTGTAGTGTACATGCCAGTCAAATGAAAAGTTGTTGTTGACTGTCATAAATTGGTAAAACAAAAAAAGATAAACCACTTGGGTTTATAAACTACCACCATTTGGTAACTTAACTAAAATTATAAACTTAAGAAATTATTCACAAAAAAGTTACTGAAATAATGTCCTCAATAATCAAGCAAAGAGTTACAACCGATAAGTACTTCCTCCTAGTTAGGGTTATCTACGTTGCTCAGGGAAAAAACGTCAAATGTTTAACGTTACCGCCTCTGGGATCATTTTCCACACTCCTGTTAGTTGCTAATGTTAAAGTATACTGTTGCAGTATGAATAATCAGGTAAGAACATGACTAATATTCCTGGGTTACTGGGGTTTTGCTTGGTTATTGGGGTACATGTGTTAGCATAAGAACTCATCTGACTAGTTTGGACACTTGTTAAAGACTGAATGTGGACTTTCATTCACATCACCAGCAGCCCAAACACCTGAACCTGAAGAACCAGACCGGAAGAACCTGTTTGTTTACTGGTCCCTCATGGGACATTTCTATTCAACAATCAATATTTCTCTTCAGCACATTAGAGACTTGATATAACAGTGTTATATTTGCACCTCTGGTTAGATGCTAACTGCATTTCGTTGTACTGTACTTGTACTTGTTCAGTGACAATAAAGTTGAATCTAACCTAAAGTGTTCTAACCACTTCAGATGGAAATATCCTTTTGAATGTCCCTCCTCCAGTTGGAGGAGCTCTGTCAAGTTGATTATCACCCTAATACTAGAAATGAAACCTAAACCATACTGAACCTGAACTACACTGAAACCACTTTCACATGTACAGTATAACATCCAATGAATTAAAAAAATGTCACACAGTATAACAACCAATTAATTAGATGAGTAACAAACATGCAGTATCAAAACCAATTAATTAAATAGTGTAGTTCACTAAATAAGTGAGGTTAGTTTATTAGATGAAGTAATAGAGAATTGACAATTTGAGTTAAAGCCAATAGTGAATAATTATAATTAATCACCAATGAAAGGGGAGACCCTCCTCTTCACCCCCACCTGGGCCCGCCCCCTCGAGAGCTTGACAGCAGTGTCGAGTCGCTCACCACAAAGCTCAGTGTTAAAGAAGTTGGAGAAGAGCAGACCTAAGGGAGAAAACAAAGGCTGATGGAGGTGCAGAAAATGAGAGAGGACATCAGATCAGTCTGGGGTAAGTTCATTTCGGTCTGATGGAAAGTCTATTGTGATTGACAGAGACATTTATTGACCTTAACACACTCTTTTTCTGTCTGTCATAGGTGGTGCACTCCAACTATCAGAGTTGAGGATTGTGCTCCTGGGATCCAGGTGGTCTGGGAAGAGTTCAGCAGGAAACACCGTCCTGGGCAGAGAGGAGTTTGACCTAAGGAGAACTGGTCAGTGTGTGAAGGGACAGGGTGACGTAGCAGGACGGTGGGTCACCGTGGTCGACACTCCAGGATGGCGGAGAGATATTCCTTTAGAGTGGACTGCTGAGCTGGCAAAACAGGAGATGACGCTCAGTGTGTCCCTCTGTCCACCGGGACCGCACACTATTCTCTTGGTCATTGATGTGGATTTTGAATTCATTGAGGAAAACAGAAGAGCTGTGGAGGTACAACTGGAGCTTCTCAATGAGACAGTCTGGAGTCACACTATGGTGCTTTTCACTCATGGGGATTATCTGGGAGACACAACCATTGAGCAGCACATTAATAGTGAAGGGAAGGCCCTCCAGTGGCTTGTTGAGAAATGTGGAAACAGGTATCATGTCTTCGACAATAAGAACAGGAGTGATGGAACTCAGGTCACAGAGCTGCTGGAGAAGATAGAGGAGATGGTGGCAGGAAACAGAGGATGTCATTATAAGACCATTCCCACAACCTGCTTCACGGCCACACTGTGTCAACAACCTGCCACACAGCAGCTCCAGTCAGAAGAGCTCCAAGAAGAAGACAACCTCACCGAGGTAGAAACTTCTAACACACCAATTTGAATGACCTGGAACCAGAGAGAGCTGAAGAACCTGTTTGACCCGTCTCCTGTGGCATCCCTGGGGCTGTTAGGTCCACTAATACCTCACCAAGAAGACAGGAGGAGTGGAGGCCCAAGGATGAGCTCTGTAGACTAGACACACCGCCTCCACACTGTTGGTCGGGAACCTCTGCCCCTGGACCTATCTCTCCCTGGCCCTCCTTCCACATCTACCACCTCCAGCTCCTTTTTTACTTTTTCCTTCTAACATTCTAAATTCAGTGGCTTAACCAAAGCGCTTAACTAAATATGTAAATATGTATCTTCAAAGGTCCTCAGACCCCTGACCATTTCTCACATTCTACTGAAAAAGGTTTATTGAAGTTTCATTCTCTTTTATTTTATGTTTTTTACATTGAAACTCAAAATCAAATGTAAGGTCACACATGAACTGAGTACTCTACTATAGAAAGACAAATTCCCTTAAAAAAAAAACATTCAAAGCAGTACCTGCAACTGTCAACGGATGCAAGTCAAAGTAAACAATAAAATGCCAGATTTTATTTTCTGTGTAGAAATATTTTACTGTGGTGTGCCCCTATTAACACTACAGAATTCTCCACAGGCAGACACAGACAGACAAGGCAGACAGACAGATATATTCCTTTGCATACAGCCTCTTTATTGTTTAGGAACGTTACAGTGCAGTAATAGTGGTTAAAGCGCAGTAGTAGTAGTAACATTACTGTGGTAACAGCACTATTACCTTGGTAACAGTTACCAGAATGTTTGAACCCTAAATGTCAGTAACAGGATCAGTAACATCATTGGGAAGGGGAGATTACTTTAGGTTACTTTAGAACCAGAGATACACAGGACTCTGGTGACATTAGAACCAGAGACACAGGACTGCATGGGACTAATGTAACTCTGTAACACAAACACACCACAAAGATGCTAACAGCAGGTACTGTAGAATATAGGTAATAATACTACCTGGTACACTTGACTGGGTGTTGTTACAAGCTTTCAATATTGTACACTTGAAAATGACCTTGAAAAAGAAACCATTGTCGGTCTTTATTTAATTATTTTTATCTCATCTGATTTATTAACGTCATACCAAGACTTTACAGGTTATACATCTAGACCAGACCTGAGACCGAGCCCATGAATCGTTGTGCCGACATATCCCTGGCCCCTCGATCTAGGCAACCAAGGGCAGTGACCTACAGAATCCCCCAGAATGCCTTTCGGTGTCAAGATTCTTCAATCATAATAACCAAGTAGACACATACAAGATGTACAAATCACTACATTATTCCTAACATTACAGTACATTACATGTTAATAAATATATTTCTCTCCAATGATAATGTAAAAACTATAACCGTTACATAAAAATGATTCCAACATAACTTGAGGTTATTACAATTATAAAGCCTTAATGAACCAGTATAACATTTCATAAAGCCTTTCTGAACCAACCAGTGTGTCACCTCACAAAGGCCTTGATGAGCCATTATGACACTTCATAAACCAATAAATGTGTTACTGGTTGGTTCATAATGTCTTTCTGAAGTATGTAACTTCATGAAGCCTTTATGATCTGGTATGACACTTCCTAAAGCCTTTATGATCCAGTATGACAATTTGAAGCAGAGCTGACAAGTGGTGAAACAAAGATTCTTTGGCAAAGATGTTGTTTTTGCAGAAGTAGTTTGGTGTTTGAATCAGAGGGATAAGGCATGTGATCAGTTAACGGTTTAATTAAGGCTCGTGACCTGGTTCATTACACAGCAATATGAATCTAACATACCTACTTCATCTGATACATGCTAATTAATAGCTCTTGATTCTGAATGACCAAATGCTCACAGACATGGGACTTAAACAGATACCATGTAACCAAGACTATAAACATGGCTGCACATTTTACGGGCAATTGTTCAATAAATACTCAATAAATTAAACCATTCTACCGTGCCATATCAATGACCTTACTGGAAGTAAACATGATATTGATCTTAATGTATATTGACCTTTTATCCATACTTCATTCAATCCTTTCAAAGTAATATTTTTTGATTAGTAACCACCTAGAAGTTATGCTGCAGTAGACTAATTCTCAACTGCTGAATGATCAACAAATACACAGCAACCTGACCACAAAGACAATTTCTCTCCATATTTAGTCAGGGAGAAAGTAATGAATAGTTACAGCAATGTCCGTGAAGACAGTCAATATAGGAAAACCGACGTAAATTAGCCTAATTAGATACGCCCCACTCCTAACTCTGGCTAAAAAGACCCTGTGGCTAACTCCAGCTCAATGGAATCTGTGCTAAATTTGGCTTTTTCATAACTCAATCAAAATTCATCTTGTTGCTAGCCATCCAAATGAATAGTTTTACTTACTCTGGCTTAATAACGCTGCTAACTCTGGATAAATTAATCGAAATAAGACCTGCTGCTAAAAATAATTTTGTTAATAACTCTATACAAATTAAATATTTTAGCAAACCTCAGCAAATTAAAATTGATGTTGAAACTGACATTGTTTGTTTGTCTACAAGATGCATTACAGTAAATTTGCGGATAACAAACTATTGTTCGAGACCTCCCATTTTAGGCAGGATGTGTAATGTTTTTTTTATATGTGGATAATCAATTTGTACGATCACTATCATAACTAAGTTAGCTATAAAAGTTCGAAAGTGATCGGTTTTGATGACATGGGGAACATGCCAGCATACACACGACAGTACACAACTTCTGGGCACCTTTTTTGGTTCAACAGTGCCACTTGTACAACCAGTGGCCAATAATCCGGAATGCATCTTTAAATAAACGCAATCACTGTTTTACATCCTGCAGATCAGAGCAACGGTGTATGGTGTCGTAAGTGTATGTAATATTTCCAATAATGTACGACACTTAGCAGATTTGTTTCCCAAGCGACTTACAGCCATGCATACACACATTTTATGTAAGGGTTTCTGTGGTAACAGACTGCCATGCTCTACCAACTGAGCCATATGTACAACTGTACTATATGTATCAACAGCGCCTGACTTGGACCCAAACAGGTGGCAGGAGCTACTTTTTATATTCAAGTGCCAGAATAGAGCAATAGGAACAGGAAGTTCAGAACTACAGCAATATAGAAATGAAGGCGCAGCCGGAAATCTGATATTAGTCTCCTGTCTCAGGTCAAGCAGTGCATACGAACACAGCCATGGTTTTGCAATAATATCCTGCTTGTCGTAGAATCCCTGACAGGGAGGAGCAAAAGGGAGGGGCTTATGGGAGGAGACTAGGTAAGCAGGGTGGGTTATTGGTGGAGCCTAGGTAAGCAGGAGGCGGTGTACTCTGTGGAGCTGAGGCTGTGATAGGACAAGGCGGTGGACCTGCTCCTGACCACGAGAACATGGCATCATCACCTTTCCCACCAGCACTGTGTCTCCTCTCTTCTCCTCCTTGGCCTGGAGTTAAAAACAGACACAGAGTTGAAAACAAAGTAAGAGTTAAAAACCTACACAGAGGTAAAAATAGGGACACTGAAAAACAATAGACACTGAAATAAAACAGAGACACAGAGGCACAGACAGACGAAGAGTTAATAACAGACAGTTAAAAACAGGCACAGACAGACACAGTAGCTTCAGTGCTTTGATTTGAAGCGGCATACACCTTGTCATTTCCTAGACACATTGTGGTACCTCTACAATGCCATGAGGAAATCTGAATGAGTAAACTGCATTAAAAGGGACCTTGTAAAGAGTTTCGGCATTCATGTGACAATTCTCAGTATAACAACTGACAACATACTGACGCTGTGGTCAATAAGTACGAAACCAAAAATATTCCTGAAAACGATTTTCAGTAAAAAAAATATATAGATTTCTAATATTAACTTAAACGTTGGGGGTAATCCAATAATACAGACTGGGGTGGGTATTTCAAAAGTTATAAACGTGTTGACTACCTTGGACAATGCTATCACTCTTTTTAGTAGTCTAGGTGTGTAACTGCCACTTCTTGCTGTTGTTACCTTAAGGAAGGAGGAGCAGGGGAACTTGGCAAAGTAAAACATGACTTTAGTGTGTGTGTGTTGTGTTACCTTGACGAAAGAGGTACAGGGGAAGGTAGCAAAGTCAGATGAGGCTCTGGCGCCTGGTCTCTGTGTCACCACGTGTTCTGACACCTCATCCTGACACGAGGGAGAGGACAAAGATCAGGAATAGAGAAGTTGTATAGCATGCTCTGCCATCCCAACAAACAGTTACTTTTGGAAATTAACTTTATAATGAATAAAACCTTTACAGGGAAATTCCACTGCTGCTCTATTTACCTGTAGATGTCTAATAATATGGTATTAACAAATCATATGTGCCATCAAAATTATGAATTTTCTCAAACACTGAAAATACATGCGCTTCTGTATTTCACTGGATGAAATGGTCCAGATACATTTCCTGGTTGAAAGCGAACCACAATATCCAGAATTCATTGTTATTCATAGATACAGTACATATATAGAATGGGGTGGTGCAGATAGTAGGGACCTGAAGCATCAGGTGGAATTCTGTCCCACAGTTCAGCTGTCAACGTTGCTGTTCACCTTTAGTCTCTCCAGAGTGTCGCTAAGAGACTGGAGTCTGGCTGTCTGCTCTAACAGCTGGGCACTAGGAGTCACTGTTAACACACACATACAAACCTAATAAACACTGATGTACAAAACACCAAAGCGCAGTCACAGAAAACAACACTTTAACTAGTTACAGATATGGAGTATAAACTTCTTGTTTTTTTTATTTGATTAATTTGGTGTTTATAAATGTTTTAGCTACAAGTACAGTGAGAGAACAAGACGTTGGGTATAAGGACTTGGGTTTGTGTGTGTGTGCGTGTGTGTGTGTGTGTGTGTGTGTGCGTGCGTGCGTGTGTGTGTGTGTGTGTGTACGTGTACATCTATCCCTGCTTGTGTGGTGTGCGTGTGGCAGCCTTCGTACCCGGGGACTTGCCAGTGATGTCCACCACCTTGACGTTGGCACTCATCTGCAGCAGTGTGCCCAGCAACTGGTCAGTCTTCCGGTAGAGGGCGCTAGAGAGCACCTCCGGCTGAGAGCCACCTCTGGTGGGGAGTTTAGGGACGTGGAGGGGGGGCAGAGAGGCAAGCTGGGCACGCATCTTCTCAGCCTGGGGGGGGACGGAGGTGGACAGGAGGACATGGAGTTGGGGAAAAAAAAGCAGAAAATATGTGTGACCAAGGAGCTTAAGGAAAATATGTGTGACCAAGGAGCTAGCAAAGCTAGGGTGGTGTGGTTGATTCCAACAGACTGTGTGTGTGTGTGTGTGTGTGTCCGTGTGTGTGTCCTACCTTCAGCCTATTGTTTTCGTTTTTCAGGTGTTTGATGCTGAGTCTCTGAGCTTCAATCTGCTGCTTCAGCAGAGGAGAATCAATGACTTGGATGCCTGACCCTGAACCAAGACTGCTTATAGTGGCTGTGGAGAGAACACACACACACATTGATAACCGTGGGGGTTGTGGCAGTAATATGAATAACATAACAGTGCAGACCACTTCCTCCTGATTCAGCACATCAATCAATTCAATATGTTTTATAGTCAGTTTCATGTCAGCACTTGTCATAAAGTTCTTATACAGATATCCAGCATAAGACCCCAAAGAACAAGCAGTAAGATGTTGAAGGACAGTTGCTAGGAAATACTCCCTAGGTGGGTCGGAATCTAGGAAGAAACCTAGACAGGAGTCGGGCTCCGGGGGCTGGCCAGTCCTCTTCTGGCTGGTTCAAACTCAGGAGCTCTGCTTCATAAACAGCTGACAGCCCCCTGTCATGCTCCTCTGTTGCCCCACTGGCTGATGGGAACAAATCTATATGTGTTAATGTGCAGGTTGGCACAAAGGTGCCAATACACACCTTTCTGCTCGTCTGGACATTTGGAAAGACAGAGGGAGAGAGAGAGGAGAGGGTCCAGGACAAGAGAGAAGGGGAGAGGGGGAGTAGAGGATGGGAGGGGTAAGATAGAGAACGGGAGAAGAGAGATAGAATGAGTGAGTGTTAAGGACCAAAGGATATCCCTTTATTTCCTCACCAGTCATCTGTATAACAGACCTGAATAACAAACACCTTTAGTTACTATGTTGTGAACATAGATTCAGTTGAGGTTTATTAAGCACATGCAAATAGATATCGGTGTTTGTACAGTTTTACTCAGGAACACATTTTTCAGGAGCACTCCTCAAATCCATTGGTTTTCTCAAATGTGAACAGCGTTGCAGATTTTGCCCTTGTCATCCAAAGTAAATGTAATACAAATAGTAGACAATAGTTGGATAACATTTTGTATTGATGAACCCAGGAATCTAACCCGCAACCCCAGCAGCTGCAAACACCAGGTTATGTCAACTGAGGAACAATGTGTTTTCACTAACCTCCTGTCATCCCCGTGACGATGGATGCGATGCCTGATGCTGGCGCCCCTCGTAGCCCGTCGATGGTCATCTTTGACTGGCTGTTCAGACGCTGCTTCAGCTCCGCCTTCTCTGACTCCAATTGGTCAATATCAGCCTGCAGTGCATCCATGGTTTCCTCAAACTCCCTACAGAGGAAATAATCATCTGTTAAGAACTAATTCTCAAACTACAAATTAACTCTTGAGGCCTATAAGAGTACCCCAAGAATCAAATCAGTGGAGCAAATCCTGTAGCATTTTCATATAAAAATACTGTAGCTTTTAATCTAAATGATGTAGCATTTATTTGATGTTCATTGCAGGCCTAGATTCAACTAAACGTTTTTATATTAGAGCCAGAATTTGATTTTGTACTTGGTCTGTATAACAGAGGCTTGCCGCTTTAAAAATCAAACCACTAAAATATATTAGTATTACCATACAGAGAAACTATGTAGGCTGAGAATTGTATGGCGGCTGTGCGGTCATCTCCACACAATTGCATGGCGGCTGTGCAGTTCTGCTGCTTTTATGTCACCGCTTCTAATTATGCTCAAATAGCTCTGAAACTGGAACTTAAAGTGGGTTCAGCTTCAGTGTTCACATATCAAAAAGGAGTCAACTCCTCTTCGGAAGACAAATACTGTGTCTCAATGTCAACTGTCCCAATTAGTTTATAATTGTGCTTTCAGCTTGAGGGACGAATGGCCCCTTTGCCCCTTTTATCTGAGCACCTGGCCCATTACGTGAGACTTTAGCCAGAGAAGTGTTGTGTTGATGTTCTCACTTCTCTTTCTTCTTGAGCAGAGTTTGTGTCTCATCCAGTCTGGTCTGGATCTTCTCCACACGTTCATCCGCGTCTTTAGACGAACTGTCCAGTTTCTTCTCCAGAAGACTGAGACGCACGCTCGCCTCACTCAGCTCCTCGCCCTGAGTGCAAAATCACAAATACAGTTACTGTACTTAAGTCATGATCCTTGACAATGCACCCTTACAGTGGACTACATACACTCCCAAAAAGAAAAAGCTATTGGGGGATCCTACAAGTTCAACAACGAAGTGTATACTTATTCACTAAAGAACCATTTGAAAAATATACTCCTTCAAAATCAACCACACACATTTATTTTAAATGGTTCTTTGAGGTACCACTGAAAAATGGTTCTTTAAAAATCACAGAAAAAGGATTTTAAAAGGTTATTGAAATAAATTACAGGGTTTCCCCCTCAGTTGAAGAACCCCGAAACGATCCTCCAATAACCATTTCTCTCTTGAGCGCATCCTGGATTTATTCATTTACAGTGTGTATTCTGTGTTGAGGCTTAGCAAGGACGTTGTTTTGAAGTAGTATTTTGAGATAGTATACATTGTTAGCGTAATTTGTTTGTCAGAAAGGTCATATGTTGTTAGTGTAACTTGATCTAGTGTTCAGAAAAGCCAGTGTGTGTAGTATACCTTAATCTTGAGAGACTTCTTGAGCTCCTTAATAACTGTCTCCCTGTCCTCGATCTTCATACCCAGGCCTTCTGCGTCGCTAATCTCCGCCCTGAGGGCAGCTGCACGGAGCTCCACTGGAGGTGGGGTCTGGATATAGGCAGACAAATTCAATATGATACACACGGGTGACACAGGAAAAACCGGAATAAACGCAGCGCGCACAAACTCTTCATTACAAAGACTAATGCATTTCTTTGAGTTTGACTTCAGTGGTGCAAAAATCATAGGTACTGGTCTACAGAGACGTGACATGGACAGATGAGTCATCCTTCACGTTTGACGAAGATGAAAATGATGTGATTCATACTGCACGCTACGGCCTTCGCAGTCACCGCACCTCAACCTAATTGAACACCTATGGGAGGTTTTGGACCAACTTGTTAAACAGCGCTCTCCACCACCATCATCAACACATCAAATGAAGGAATATCTTTTGGAAGAGTGGTGTTCAATCCCTCCAGCAGAGACTCCTAGACTTGCAGAATTTACACCCAGGCACATTGAAACTTTTCTGGCTGCTCGTGGTGGCCCAACACCCTACTACGTCACTTAATGTGGGTTTTTGCTTTAATTTGTCAGCCGTCTCTGTGTTCTAATGGGAATCCATTGGTCCCACTTAACAGGGTTACACACCCACACCTCCGGGAACGGAAGAAACAAACCACGTCAACATCCGAAACAGGAAGAGACGGTCATTAGGTTTAACAACAGTCTACCGTGTGGAAACCAGGGTAACGGCGTTGGTCATGTTGAAAGCGGTCACTTGTTGCCATGGTTACCGTTATCTGGGGCCTCTCTGCGTCGTACTCTCCCTCCTGCATGGCGGTGGCCATCTTGTTCATTGTTGCAATGACGATGCAGCAGGACTGGCGTAGGCACTCGTACGGGTTAGAACCCGGGTTTCCGTAGATCTGGAGTCAGATGGAGAGTCAGATGGAGAGTCTAACCAGTGAGAGTGTGTGTGTGTGTGTGTGGATTTCTTTAGTTGCCTTGATTCATGTTGCGTGTGTATTGTCAATGTAAGTCTGTGTGTGTGTGTGACTCTGTGTGTGGGTGTGTGTGTGTGTGTGTGTGTGTGTGTAGGTGGGTCATATGTAGCTCTGTTGGTAGAGTGTGCTGCTCGCCAATCCAGGGTTGCCTTAGCAATTCCCATGAGGGGAGCCAGTACGGAAAGGAGGAAATGTATAAACTCACTACTGTCTGTGGACAGCAGCCTCTGCTACTGTAAATGTCATAAATGTGTGTGTGTGTGTGTACTGTACCTGTTCCCCGGCCTTGAAGGCCACATCCTCCAGTTTTAGGGCACTGAGACCCTCCTGTTCCCCTAGAGGGGCGACCATCTGCGCCCCTGCCGCCGCCACCTCCTGCAGTACTGCCACCAGCCAGGTTAGGTGCTTCCTGCAGTCCAGCAGAGTGTCTGACACCTGGGAACCCCACACACACACACACACACACA
The DNA here is from genome assembly GCA_016801175.1 of Esox masquinongy. Lineage (NCBI taxonomy): Eukaryota > Metazoa > Chordata > Actinopteri > Esociformes > Esocidae > Esox > Esox masquinongy. The sequence goes on from JACXGI010005713.1 coordinate 37,990, forward strand.
CACACACACACACACACACACACACACACACACACACACATCACACACATCACACACATCACACACACATCAGAAATCATCAGGCATAATCAGAGCATATTAGACGACATCAGAGCACATTATTCAACATATTGTCTGACACCTGGGGACCACACAGACACACACTTCACACACATCACACACACATCAGACCATATTAGACGACATCAGAGCACATTATTCAGCATATTGTCTGACACCTGGGGGACCAAACACAGTTTGTCACTTTTGCTCATACCAAGTCATGACATTTTCTGCTTGGCCATTAAAAAGTTAACATGCTCACAAGTCCTGATTACTTTCAGAGATTCCATAGACTACAGTTAGCTGCAATTTGTATAGGCTGTTCTTCTTGTAAGAATGACTGGTGACTGGTATCTCCTAATCTGCATGAGCGTGAGGTATCTCCTGATTAGCATTGCTGTGGTGTAGTTACCTGCTGTGGGAAGGTGAGTGCTGCAGGTATCCCTGGTACGTCAGTGCCAGGCATTCGACGGCGGATCTTCTTACAGAACTGTCGGATGTCCGAACATGAAGTCTCTAGGTCCTTCAGCAGCACGGCCAAGTCAGCTTTCTCCTGACCCGTGTGGAGGAAAGCACGCAGACGGCTCACTTCTACTGACATACAGTCCAATGCACTCTGGGTAAACTACAGGCAAGGAGAGAGGGGGTAGGGGTAAGGCAGAGAGAAAAGGGATAGAGAGGTATAAGAAGGAAAAAGGGAGGGAGGGAGGAAGGAAAATACATAAAGAGTCATGGCAATAGCTTAAAACACTTGGTTTGACTCATAGACAGTCCATCTCCTGTAGTTTAAAACCCTGGATAGTACTAATAGTCCATCTACTGTAGTTTAAACCCTGGATAGTACTAATAGTCCATCTACTGTAGTTTAAACCCTGGATAGTACTAATAGTCCATCTACTATAGTTTAAACCCTGGATAGTACTAATAGTCCATCTACTATAGTTTAAACCCTGGATAGTACTAATAGTCCATCTACTGTAGTTTAAACCCTGGATAGTACTAATAGTCCATCTACTGTAGTTTAAAACACTGGATAGTACTAACAGTCTTTCTACTGCAGTTTAAAACACTGGATAGTACTAATAGTCCATCTACTGTAGTTTAAACCCTGGATAGTACTAATAGTCCATCTACTGTAGTTTAAAACACTGGATAGTACTAATAGTCTATCCACTGTAGTTTAAAACACTGAATAGTACTAATAGTCCATCCACTGTAGTTTAAAACACTGGATAGTACTAATAGTCCATCCACTGTAGTTTAAAACACTGGATAGTACTAATAGTCCATCCACTGTAGTTTAAAACACTGGATAGTACTAATAGTCCATCCACTGTAGTTTAAAACACTGGATAGTACTAATAGTCTATCTACTGTAGTTTAAAACACCGGATAGTACTAAGAGTCCATCAACTGTTATTTAAAACACTGAATAGTACTAATAGTCCATCCACTGTAGTTTAAAACACTGGATAGTACTAATAGTCCATCCACTGTAGTTTAAAACACTGGATAGTACTAATAGTCTATCTACTGTAGTTTAAAACACCGGACAGTACTAAGAGTCCATCAACTGTTATTTAAAACACTGGATAGTACTAATAGTCCATCCACTGTAGTTTAAAACACTGGATAGTACTAATAGTCCATCAACCCCTGCAGATGGTTCATTGTGTTGTGCTGCATATACCTTGATGTGGTCGGCTAGCTGCACTGTGCAGTCTTCTGTCTGCTCCGCCAGGTGGATGCTGTACAGGTGCTGGTAGTATTTGATGGCCTTGGTGAGTGGCTCCACGTGGACGGTCTCATCCAGCTGGTCCCGGTGCAGCAGGTCAATCAGGAAGTCCAGGGAGCGCTCGTGAACACTCATCTCTGGATACAGCGTTCCGATCTTTTTATACACTTCCACACTGCACTGGTTCAGGGATCTAAGAAACACACAGGAACACAGTAACAGTGTTGTTTGCAATTAGGGCCAGATAAAGTTAGAGAATACATGTATGTTTGTCTCCTAGGGGAAAGGGAAATTCTTACTGTTTATATGCACTGTAGACTGAGTTACAGTTTGTATGTGTTTATGTAGTGTGGACTGAGTTACTATTTATGCAGGGTAACATGGGGCAAGACACCCCCCAAAGTTCAATGTCTATTTACTGAAACAAAAAATAAAAGTTAAGTGATTTTTTGTATATTGAAGATGACTACAGTTGACAGATTAATTAATATTTAATAAATTGTATTTTTTAGGAAAGGGGCATTTTTTCCAGCTACTGGGGTAATATGCTCCGACATGGGGTTAGTTGCCCCATGATAAGAGTCCCCCCCCCCAGGGACTCTTATCCCAATAGAAGATAAGAAGATAAGATAAGGGTTTTTAAGAATTGGCCTTGTTTTTTTATACCACTTACATTTTCCTTACACGCCATTTCAAACAGTTAAACTAAACTTATCATCATTTAAATAAGGCAATGTTTTAAATCCCAGCAGTCCTTAAAATGAGATACAGAAGAAATTGTTTTTAATAGTTGGCTGAGAAGGTGTGATGATACAGAGGAAATGTGTAATTGATTAAGACTAGTGACAGCCAGAGGAGGATTTGAAAAAAATAATGTTTTTTTGTGAGAGTTACATGGGGGGGGGGTGTCTTACCTTTTACCCTATTTATTTGTCGACTGACTTACTGTTTATATGTATTTATGCAGTGTAGACTGATTTATTGTTTATATGTATTTATGCAGTGTAGACTGACTTATTGTTTATATGTATTTATGTAGTGTAGACTGATTTATTGTTTATATGTATTTATGCAGTGTTGACTGACTTATTGTTTATATGTATGTATGCAGTGTAGACTGACTTATTGTTTATATGTATTTATGCAGTGTAGACTGACTTATTGTTTATATGTATTTATGTAATGTAGACTGATTTATTGTTTATATGTATTTATGCAGTGTTGACTGACTTATTGTTTATATGTATGTATGCATGCAGTGTAGACTGACTTATTGTTTATATGTATTTATGCAGTGTTGACTGACTTATTGTTTATATGTATTTATGCAGTGTTGACTGACTTATTGTTTATATGTATGTATGCAGTGTAGACTGACTTATTGTTTATATGTATTTATGCTATGTAGACTGACTTACTGTTTACATGTAATGAAAACTGACTTACTGTTCATATTTATGTAGTGTAGAACGACTAACTGTTTACATGTAATGAAAACTGACTTACTGTTCATATTTATGTAGTGTAGAACGACTAACTGTTTACATGTAATGAAAACTGACTTACTGTTCATATTTATGTAGTGTAGACTGACTTACTGTTCATATGAAATGAAAACTGACTTACTGTTCATATTTATGTAGTGTAGACTGACTTACTGTTCATATGTAATGTAGACTGACTTACTGTTCATATTTATGTAGTGTAGCTGACTTACTGTTCATATGTAATGAAAACTGACTTACTGTTCATAATTATGTAGTGTAGACTGACTTACTGTTCATATTTATGTAATGAAATCTGACTTACTGTTCATATTTATGTAGTGTAGACGGACTAACTGTTCATATTTATGTAGTCTAGACTGACTTACTGTTCATATGTAATGTAGACTGACTTACTGTTCATATTTATGTAGTGTAGACTGACTTACTGTTCATATTTATGTATACTCACTTACTGTTCATATTTATGTAGACTTACTTACTGTTCATATTTATGTACACTGACTTACTGTTCATATTTATGTAGTGTAGCTTGTAGCAGGCTGAGAGAGTAGACCAGTCCTGCAGCGAAGCTCAGCTGTTCCCCCAGCGCTCCTCTCACCCCACTCCTTTCCACACAGTTGTCATTCAGATCAAACTTCTCCTGGGCCTGTTTACTGATCAGCTCCGCCTGCATACACACATAAACCTCAGATGTCCTGTAGCGCATTTGAACATCAAGTCGATCCCTATAAAGGTCTAAACCTGTCTGTGAGCTGAAGCCCCTGTGGACAGCATTCATTGTGTTCGGAGACACTTAACAACAATAACAACAACACCAACACATGCACCCCCCTCCACCCACCCTCCCACCTCTCTACCTTGCAGATGAGTCTTGGGATGAGAAGCAGCACCAGGATACAGTCGTGGTCTCCTCCGTGACGCAGGAATGAGTCTGGCATGAAGGAAGTGAGTAGAGACACCTGTCTGTTGGCCTGGCACACCTCCATCTTCCTCAGCTCCATCTCAATGGCCTAAACACACATGGACACACACAGGCACCACATAAACACCACACACACACAAACCACACACACAACGGTTGACCAGAGTACAGTGTTTGAGTTCCGATGTTATGACAATGTTCTAGTTCTGATATTATGGCAGTGTTCTAGTTCTGATGTTATGACAGTGTTCTAGTTCTGATATTCTGACAGTGTTCTAGTTCTGATATTATGACAGTGTTCAAGTTCTGATGTTATGACAGTGTTCTAGTTCTGATGTTATGACAGTGTTCTAGTTCTGATGTTATGACAGTGTTCTAGTTCTGATATTCTGACAGTGTTCTAGTTCTGATATTCTGACAGTGTTCTAGTTCTGATGTTACAACAGTGTTCTAGTTGTGATATTATGACAGTGTTCAAGTTCTGATGTTATGACAGTGTTCTAGTTCTGATGTTATGACAGTGTTCTAGTTCTGATATGCTGGCAGTGTTCTAGTTCTGATATTCTGACCGTGTTCTAGTTCTGACAGTGGACAGGGTTCATTGTTCTAGTGCTGGTGTGCAGTGTAAACAGGGTATAGTGCATCATTGTGCTCAGTGTAAAGTTAGCATGCTGTGTTGAACGCAGGTATAAAGCAGTTCTATCTAGGGTCAGTCACAATGCTGCAGGGCTCACCTTAGCGTAAGCCTTAGTCTCAGCAAACTTGATTTTGAAGTCAAACATCTCTGCAGGAGGTTGCTGCAGCTGCTCTGCTGTGGCTTCTTGCTGGCTGGTCAGCTCTCGGTTCACCTCCGTCAGGTGAGCAGTCAACTCACGGTACTTCTTAATGGTCTGCTGGTAGTCAGCTACGGTCTCCTGAGCGGCCTCCACGCGTTTCTCTGCTTCCCTGACCCTCGCTCCGCCCAGATCCAGCATCTCTCTCAGCTCAAGCTCCGTCTCTCTGGCATTCTCCTGTAGCTCATCATTCATCTCATTGATGGCTTCCTGCAGAATGGACCAATCATATCACAGGGTCACAGAACGGACCAATTGTAGCCCTGGGTAAGTAAGGTCAGTGACGTCAGTTAAATCTTTGTGAGCTTTGAGTGAGACGTCTGGCTTCGTTGTTACTGTCCATGTTGGTCTGTCTGTAATTGTCCTAGTTGGTCAGTTGTGATTGTCCTAGTTAGTCTATCTGTGACTGTCCTTGTTGGACTGAGGTGTGTTCAGTCTCTCACCAGGTCAATGACAGTCTCTCTCAGCTCTCTGACTTTCTCCTCCAGGTCCAGATTCCTCTCTGTCAGAGTCTCCACCATTTCCTCAGCGCCCAGAGCAGCATCCACCTGGAACACACACCAAAATGCAGTCATCATCCACCCGGAACACAGACCACAACTCAGTCATCATCCACCCGGAACACAGACCACAACGCAGTCATCATCCACCTGGAACACAGACCACAATGCAGTCATCATCCACCCAGAACACAGACCACAATGCAGTCATCATCCACCCGGAACACAGACCACAACGCAGTCATCATCCACCTGGAACACAGACCACAAAGCAGTCATCATCCACCCGGAACACAGACCACAACGCAGTCATCATCCACCCGGAACACAGACCACAACACAGTCATCATCCACCCGGAACACAGACCACAACACAGTCATCAGGCCAATCTGTTTCTTTTCACATATATACTCCAGTATTCAATTCCATATTAATTGAATGTTATCAACCAAAACTAAACATTTCTCAAATTATATATGTATTTCCCTAAAACATCAAATGTTAAATTATTGGTACCATTGTTTTCAATACTTTGTGCAATCTCCCCTTGCAAAGACAACAGCAATCTATCTTTAATTTTGTATGAGACTGGAGAAGACTTTGGAAGGGATCTTAGACCCTTCTTCCATACAGAATATTTCCAGATCCTTGAGAGCCAACGGTTTGTGCATATTGACTCCCCTTTTCAATTCAAACCATAGGTTTTCAATAGAACTATGGACACTGATCAAAAGCCATTGCAAAATGTTGATTTTTGGTGAATTTACAATTTCTTTGTTTCTGATGTGCGCTTGGGGCTATTGACTTGCATGAACACTGTAACAGTACTAACCTGTTATTTAACTATAGAGGAACATTGTTAAAATACTGAACTGTTGTTTAACTATAGATTAATCTTATGTTACTGACCTGTTCTTTGAGCTCATCGATGGTCCTCTCTGCTAGTTTCATCTCCTCCTGTAGTTTCTCTTTCTGAGCTCTCAGGATGTCCAGCTCTGTGCTCTTTTTCTCTGACTGCTTCTGCAGCTTCACATGTTCCTGCTTTTCTGATGCAGACAGGTCACGCATCCTTAGGCAGATACAAGTTGTATGAAACACACAAATACAGGATCAGCATACACACAAAGACACAGTGCCTCTCAAAATTATTCACCCTACTTCCACATTTTGTTTTTATAACATGAAATCAAATTGGATTTAATCAGGAGCTTTTGCCACAGGTCAAATAAAAAATTCCATAATGTTAACGTGAAAATGTGCAACCAACCATCTACAACGTGCAACCAACCATCTACAACGTGCAACCAACCATCTACAACGTGCAACCAACCATCTACAAGTCATGTAATTAGTTGAATTCACCTGTATGAAATAAAAGTGTTTCACATGATTTCAGGTTAAATACACCTGTCTCTGGGAGGTCCCACAGTTACTTAGCAAAATTTCTAACAAAAACAGCATCATGAAGACGATGGAAAATTCTAAACAAACCTGGAATAAGGTTGTTAAAATACCCTCAGGGGAAGGCTATGTAAACATTTCCAAGGCATTCAATTAAAGAAAAGGAGAGATTGTGGTACAATTGTGAATCTGTCTACTGCTGGTGTCCTCAAAAACTGTGTACCCGCGCAACAAGGGCACTAGTCAGGGATGCCACTAAGAGGCCTATGGAAATTCAAAAGAAGTCACAGTCTTCCACTGCTGAGATTGGACATCATGCATTCTGCAACAATAGCCCGGGTGTTTTACAAAACCTCTTCATGGGAGAGTGGCAAAATGAAAGACCATTGTTGAAAAAAACGTGGCTGGAGTTTGCCAGAAGGCATGTGGAAGACAGAGACCAAGTGGAAGAAGATTTTTGACTAAGATTTTCCAACGCTGAACACTGTTTCATGCAAGACTGACACCGCACATCACCCTAAGAACACCACCCCTGTGGTGAAGCTTAGTAGTGGCAGCATTCCTGTGGCGCTTGAGGAATTTAAAAAATATTGCCAAAATATACTGACTAAAGGGGGTGAATACTTATACGATCAATTATTTTCTGTTTAAAATTTTATATATACAGGTGCTGGTCATAAAATTAGAATATCATCAAAAGTTGATTTATTTCAGTAATTCCATTCAAAAAGTGAAACTTGTATAATGTATACATTCATTCCACACAGACTGATATATTTCAAGTGTTTATTTCTTTTAATTTTGATGATTATAACTGACAACTAATGAAAACCCCAAATTCAGTATCTCAGAAAATTA
>JACXGI010005714.1:0-17893 GCA_016801175.1 Esox masquinongy
TGTGTGTGTGTGTGTGTGTGTGTGTGTGTGTGTGTGTGTGTGTTTACGTTTACAGGTTTGACTATCCTGATGGGGACCAAAAATCCCTTTAAGGACATTTTGTCAGTTTCAAGGAAGATTAAAACAATTTTCAGCACAGGGGTTAGGTTTAGGGAAAGAATCACGATTGGGGTTGAGGTAAGGATTAGAATTAGGGTTGGTTGTAGGATTTTGGGTTAGGTTTGCGGTTAAAGTTTGTTTGTTGGGGTAAGGTTGAGGTTTATGTATGTGAAAATAGGATTTTAAATTGCAATAATGTCTGGGTTCCCCTCAATATTAGTAATACCTAAAAAGTGTGAGACAGAGAGTGAGAGGATTTATGTGTGCAGGTAAGCGTATGTGTGTGTGTGTGTGTGTGTGTGTGTTAGACAGAGAGATTTTTTTGCAGGTGAGGTTGTAACCACGTGTGTGTGAGAAAAAGAGTGTGCAAATAATGTAGGGAGAGCCTGAAACAGCTAGACATTCATCACTCTGACACCCATGAATGTGTACGCGCAACGCACAGGCTCAATCACACACACATACATGCATACACACACACGTGCACACATCCATGCTCAATCTCTCACACATATAGATTCTCCAACACAAACCCAATCTCATGACCAAACTCGGGCAACCCACCAATCCCAATGCAATTCAGGTGCTCGGCCCCTCTGACCTGAATGCCTTCTAGTAGAAAGTCTGTTCGACTGGGTTGAGAATATCACACCACAGACTGCAGCCCCTCGACCTCCCAGCCGCTCTCACAGAGAATGGACAAAGCTGCTGGAGACAAATTCTCTACAGCTTGCATCGGAGTATCGCTATTCAGCACAGGGTTGGCAAGATGAAATATAGCCTACGGAATGGGGTGATGAACTGTCCGACAGTGACTCATATATCACACCGTTCAGGACTGGTAACGGCTTCTTCTGCACATCCTCTTAGCTTCTCTCCCCCTCAGAGCAGTCAAGATAAGCTCCTGGTCACTTCGGGAGAAATTAACATGCAATATCTTTACTACTGGAGACTGGTTCTGGCTTATGATGTAGGGTACAGACGCTAGGCCAGGCCGTGATTCACCTTACACAACTGACTCCTCCATTCCGACTCTGTAGATATACCCCACAAGCCAGCACATACTTGACTAGACGCACAGGTGCCGCCGAGCATTGCAGACAGAAAGCCACAGAGACAGAAAGATTGTCCCGTCAATGACAGAGGCATTGTTCACGTCTCAGTGGACTAGTAGGGGGCAGCCCTCCTGCTACTCTAGTGGTCTCTAAGGCATTGTCATCATAACGTTAGCTGGTCCAAAACTCTGGACTCTCAGGATTGAGATGTTTGAGCGTGCGTGTGGGTGAGAGCAGCGGCCATCTTCCAAATAACACCCGAAAATCGACCTCTTTAATGAGTGTCTTGAATAATATATTTGAGTGTTTTTATTACCTCTTCCAAAAAACAAAAGCTTGCCCTCGTGTTTTCATACTAGCACTGTCTTTGCTGATAGCTTCTTTATAGAGGAGAAATTTACTTACCACAGGTATGTAACTACATGTACTTAATGATAGCTTACGATTTACTGAAATGTGTAAAAATGTGCAAATGCAAGTCTCTACATGTCTGTGTGCGTGGGGTGCTTCTTGGCCAATGGGTGTTTGTGAGTGTTTGTCTAGGTTTGTGTGTATTTATGTATACACAGGTTTTACTACTTTTACCAACTTGTGAGAACAAAAAAAACATTCTGCTATTTTCATGAGGACTATTTTCGGCTACGGGGATACATTTAGGGTCAAACTGACAACTGGGGTAAGGGTTAGAATTAGCTTAGGTGTTTGGTTTTGGGTTACACATAGATAAAGGGGTTTAGGGGAGCCTCTTAGACCACCATGCTATGCTAGGCCAGGCAAACGTTGGTTGAACTAATGTGTCTTAAATGGGTAAACCAGTGATGGCTTGCAACATGTCACCCAATCAAATGCCTTACTTAGACAGAGTTCCAAAGGGCGCTCACTAGATCTTAATAGTAACACCTTGGAAGAATTGCCTGGAAATTGCTGACTTAAACCCCTTCATGTTATGTAAATGTATTCTGTGTCTTTGGTAAACCGCATGTTTCTGTCAAGTCAGTCAGTCGAGCGACCAGACTTCAGACTAGTTTTAGAGGATAAAATAGGACATGTATTTCTGAGTGATGGGTTTTCTACAGCAGTATATAGAGCCTGATGTCGAAGGAACTGGCAAACACAACAATACCTGCACTTTCATCAAGCGTGCAGTTGTTGAAATGTAAAATCCCAAAACAATCTTATCTCAACTGAAACCGTTTTTGAAATACAAAAGTTGAGATTTGGAGGTACGGCCTCACAAGGCTAGGGTTAGGAATTGTAGGATTTTGATTAGGTAATAATTTTTGGGGTCCCCACGCTGATTGTAAAATGTCAAGTTCATGTGTGTGTGTGTGTGTGTGTGTGTGTGTGAGAGAGAGAGAGATATGAGTCAGTGGGTAATGCAGCCTGAGGCTTCCTCTCCTCTTCTCCCGGTGGAGTGTTCTCTCACACATTCTGCCTGCGGAGTGACTTTACTCCTCACTTAACCCACATACAGTCACAGAGGATCAAGTCAGAACCACGCTGGGCTGAGGACACGCACGTGTGACCGGATGACACATGGATGCATGCCCCACACACCCCACTCCACACACACACCCCAGTCAGACATCTTCTCCAAGCTCTCCTCATCCACTCCCCAGCACTCCTGTCTCTGCAGCAGACACCCAATATGTCCTCCCCCAGTTCTTGCTACTACACTGCAATGCATTAGGAGTCATGGCAATAGGATAATGGCGTAATTCCATTGGCCTCACAATAAAAAGGCATTGCTGTGGACATGCTGGCTGGACATTGCATCCCACCGATACCCAGTCAGCATGAAGCCAGATGGTTAGAAACTGGGTGTGGTGTTTGTGACTTAGCCTCGGGAGTTTGTATGCGTCTGTGATGGAGATATAGCAGAGAAACAGAGTTGTGTGTGTGTGTGTGTGTGTGTGTGTGTGTGTGTGAAGAGAGTATGTGCGTGCATGTGTGTGAGTGAGTGAGAGAGAAAGAGAGAGAAACAAAAGAGGGACAAGGAGGGATGGAAAGGAGGATTAAGTGTAGCTATCCTGAGGGGAGGGGAGCTACTCCTCTGCAGCAACCAGCAGGTGTAGCAGTCCCACATGGGGTGTCATTTTGAGTTGAGGCGACATCTGAGCTTGGTAGGCCAGAAACTTGTCTTGTTTACCATTGTGCTGAGTGCGGCTAATCCACCGTGTTTAGGCGCAATGGATTAGTGTCAAGTTAGGCTTTTGGAACACAACTGGTTATACAGTATGACAATCCTTCATGATAAACATATTACAGACAATGCAGTACTATTTGAAGTTGTGCCTATGCATAAGATAACTGTTGTAAAGATGACCCCTGATCCATCTTCCACAAATACTCTGTGAACATGTGTAATAGAATGGAATATATACCTCCAGATACGGCACGATTTTACAGGTGAATTCTCCCAGTAGCCAGGACTTAGTCAGTTCATGGAAGATGACCAGGGGCAGACAGAAGAAAACGACTACAAAATCCCAGATTGCCAAGTTAGCTATGAGAGAGTTGGAGATGCTCTTCATGTAGTAGTTCTGACATACGATGCAAAGTATGGCTATGTTCCCTGCTATTCCAGCAAGGAAGATGACGGCAGAAACGCCCGTGATTGCATACGCTCCAAAAGTTTCACTTGTCACGGGGTAAAATGGGTTTCTGATTTCGTTTCCAAAATCCCCTGTGTTGGGAGGGGTCATCGGAGTGGCATCCCACGGGTTTTCCTCCCGGTATGTAAACATCTCATTTTTCCTGGTGAAGAAGTCCAGAGGGATGTCGGTGGAGGTCAGAGCTAGGGGTTTGGGCATTGGAGCCCATGGAGAGAAAGGGGCGCGTTCAGATAAAGCCATTGAGCTTTTGTTCGACCTTTTTCTCCCCCTCTTAAATATTTTCTGCTCGTCTTTTGTCCCTCTTTTGCGTCTGTCGCCGTCCAGTTGTCCCCCGCGAGGCTGGCCCATTGATGGGGGCTTAGCTGTATTGTATCCACCTGCCGTACCCATGGCAGCGGACACGCCAATCTCACTATTCAACTTTATCCTCTTGTTGTGGCGGCGCGTCGGGTCCCTGTGTCGGGTCGCGGAGGAATCCCACAGCGTCAGTGTTCTGTTAAAGTGGTGTTGTTTTAATCCGAAATGTCTCGCAGAAGTTGAATTAAAATGTTTCATCCATTTTTGGAGAGTCTGTTTGGAGTAGGTTGCACCTGTGGTGTGTCCCCCCGAGCGAATGCTGCCGTATACCGTGTTCCGACGACCCTCTTCAATGGCCGTTGCGTTAAGCTCATAACCACCCGCTGTTTCTCTAGTTCGTATGTCGCCATTATTTTTGAGAGATAATACATGTGCATTCCCCAACAACACACACACTGTGCTCAGCAGCAGAATCGGCATGGTCCAGATCATAGCGCAGACTAATAGAGGCTATCCCCTTCAAAAAGCCATCGCTATCTCGGTGACGAGAATAAGCTCCCGGTCAATCTACACCCATAATGATAAAAATTACACTAACCGTACCAGCCCAACGTGGATCATAAACACCTTACGGTTTGCAAACTTGTAGCTCATACCTAAATACAGCGCTTCGGTTTTGGTTGCCGCCGTGCTGCAGTTCTGTAGCATGCCAGTTGTGCAAGCAGCAGCCGACACCTCATGTGAGATCTATACCATGTCAATTAGAAAGTGCCATGCCTCACCAAACGAGATATTCCTAATTAAGCCACATGTCGCACGCAAAACTAATCTCACGACAACAACATAGTCGCGTACGTGTCCCTTATCTGCAGACCATCTGATTTCCCTTGGTAAGAGTTGCGGATCAGGCTGCACTGGCTCAGGGTTGGGTCGGGCTTAATCCCGGCTGTGCGGTGCAACTGCTGGTAGGCTGTGTGTCTGTGACACAGCGGCGAGTTGGAAGAGAGACGCAACCCTGGCTGGCTCTCTGTCCGCTCCGTGTGGCACCGAGGTGGGGTTGGCGACTGTGGAGGAAAATGGACTCCCCTGGCTGCTAACCCCGATCTGTCACTCCGCATCCATCAGATCCTGCCTCCAGACTACAGCCGCTGGTAGCCAACCACGCCCGACCACGCGCCCGCGATAAATATATTAACCTGGGTATTTACCCGTGGCGATAACGCATATAGGCCTACGAAAATATACACTTACATCAACACCATCACTTTCTTCTGTGTGGATTATTATATTTTGGGTTTATGGTGAATATCAGTTATTGTGCAAAACAGCTGCAGACTGCAGTAGCCTATCATATGAGCCTATGAACACGTACATTAATAGTCCATGAATATGCAGAATAGTTATGTATCATCCTATGAAAATGAATATGGCAGGTTTGGCTACCGTAGTACATTAGAAGGCTAATTAGATTAGCTAATTGTTTATGTCGGTAACAGTTATTTTTTTCTTATTTCCTTTTAACATACTTGTCTGACAAGATTCCTGCCTCTGGCCTGATGAAGTAAAACGAAAACAAGGTTGTGAGCAGAGTGACAAGAAAGAGCATGTTTAAGCTCCTACAAGGGAATGTAGTGGAAACAGCTAAAATAGTAACAACAATCCACACACACACACACACACACACACACACACACACACCCACACACACACACACACACACACACACACACACACACAGTTGTGCATTACCCCTAAACTTTATTTTATTTATTTAACCTAATCTGCAATGCATAAACCTTATACAGCTATGTTTTAACACAAGTTCAACCTATAAATTTGACCCTAAACCTAACCCGAACCAGAAATAGACACTCTTTACTATCCTTGTGAGGTCCCAATTCAGCCTATTAAAGCAGATCAAACAGCATTATGATATAACCAAACCATTATGAACAAATAACTTATTCTAATTTTCTAGGTTTGACCTTATTTCATGTTCCATATTCCCTAATATTAACTCTAACACAAATCCTAACCTTACCTGTACCCTAATCCCAATCTGTAATGTCTAAAAGTAATGTAATGAACACAAATTGTATTTTTCCTTGTGGGAACCTATTTTTCAGGTTTTACCATCTTTGTGGGGTTACACATAAATGTGAATCACACACACACACCTATTTCAGGATTGACAACATTTAAGGCATATACAGTTGTGCACATAAGTTTGCATACCCTGGCAGAAATTGTGAAATGTTACAGTACTGAATGCATACATTCTCTGTTACAAACAACCTTTGATTAAGCAAAAAGGCACAAGAGGTAGTGTTGCATCATGAATACAGTCACAGGAATTTCTTCTTGAAAGGATTGATTTTGAAAATATGACTGATCATGCAAATAAACTCTTTTATGTAAGGATAGTGAACAAATGAAGCCATTTATTATCACATAGTTTGGCTCCTTTTGAAATCATAATGATAACAGAAATCACCCAAATGGCCCTGATCAAAGGTTTACATACCCTTGAATGTTTGGCCTTGTTACAGACACATAAGGTGACACACACAGGTGAAAATGGCAATTAAAGGTGAATTTCCCTCACCTGTGGCTTTTTAAATTGCAATTAGTCTCTGTGTATAAATAGTCAATGAGTTTGTTAGCTCTCATGTGGATGCACTGAGCAGGCTAGATACTGAGCCATGGGGAGCAGAAAAGAACTGTCAAAAGACTTGCGTAACAAGGTAATGGAACTTTATAAAGGTGGAAAAGAATATAGAAAGATATCCAAAGCCTTGCAAATGCCAGTCAGTACTGTTCAACCACTTATTAAGAAGTGGAAAATACGGGGATCTTTTGATACCAAGCCAAGGTCAGGTAGACCAAGAAAGATTTCAGACAAAACTGCCAGAAGAATTGTTTGGGATACAAAGAAAAACCCACAGGTACCCTCAGGAGAAATACAGGCTGCTCTGGAAAAATACGGTGTGGTTGTTTCAAGGAGCACAATACAACGATACTTGAACAAAAATTAGCTGCATGGTTGAGTTGCCAGAAAGAAGCCTTTACTGCGCCAATGTCACAAAAAAGCCCGGTTACAATATACCCGACAAAACCTTGACACGCCTCACAGCTTCTGGCACTGTAATTTGGAGTGACGAGACCAAAATAGAGCTTTATGGTCACAACCTATAGTGAACAGAATACCAACCCCACTGTGAAGCATGGTGGTGGCTCACTGATGTTTTTTTTGGGGGGGGGGGGCTCTAAAGGCACGGGGAATCTTGTGAAAATTTATGGCAAGATGAATGCAGCATGTTATCAGAAAATACTGGCAGGCAATTTGCATTCTTCTGCACGAAAGCTGCGCATGGGACACTCTTGGACTTTCTAGCACGACAATGACTCTAAACACAAGTTGACCCTCCAGTAGTTACAGCAGAAAAAGAAAAAGAAAAGGTTCTGGAGTAGCCATCACAGTCTCCTGACCTTAATATCATCGAGCCACTCTTGGGAGATATCAAATGTGCGATTCATGCAAAACGACCAAAGACTTTGCATGACCTGGAGGCATTTTGCCAAGACGAATGGGCAGCTATACCACCTGCAAGAATTCGGGGCCTCATAGACAACTATTACAAAAGACTGCACGCTGTCATTGATGCTAAAGGGGGCAACACACAGTATTAAGAACTAAAGGTATGCAGACTTTTGAACAGCGGTCAGTTCGTTTTTTTCTTTGTTGCCATGTTTTGTTTTATGATTGTGCCATTCTGTTATGACCTACAGTTGAATGTGAATCCCATAAGAAATAAAAGACATGTTTTGTCTGCTCACTCATGTTTTCTTTACAATTGGTACATATATTACCAATTCTCCAAGGGTATGCAAACTTTTGAGCACAACTGTATGTCTGGAGGATCAAAAGACAATTTACTTACAGTACATGCTGGCCAGAGAGAGCCTAAAGTAAATCTGCAGTAACTTAATTTGTGATGTAAAAGTAAAAAGTCAAAGTTAGACGATTGGACCATGCTGACCATCAACATCTCTACATGGCCATTGGCCAGTGGATCAATAACTCAAGACTTTTTCTGCCTGATAATGAAATGATCCCATTAGTTTGTCAGCCACTGTTCCAGATCACATTAGTGTTAAGTACTGTGTTTACAGACCACACATTGGATGGCCCTTCTCGATGAAGACAAATTCCAACCATGGAGACTCAGTGCTGCTGGCTTGGCAAGACGTGTTTGTGTTTGTGTGTCTGAGTGTACATGTGTTGATGTAGTTGTAATAATCATAATTCTCTGCAAGTAGAGGAACCCATGGCAAGTCAGGAAAAGTGAGAACATTTTGCTAATACTCAATTGCAAAAAGTGCTATTTTAGGTTGGCTTAAGGTTAGGATTATATTGAGGTTTAGGGTTAGAATTAGAATCACGGTTAGATTGAGGTTTAGAGTTAGGATTAAGGGTTTGAGGTTCGGGTTAGAATGCATATTAGGGTTAAGGAAATTATGATTTGTAATGGGATTACATTTTGGTCTCAAGAACTTTCTTTTAAGCATAGTGAAACAAGCTTGTCTGTGTCTATGTCAGAGAAATATAGTGTGTGTGCGCGCGTCGGAGAGAGAGAGCGAACATGTGTGTGTGCGATAGGAACCATATGCAGTAGCTGAGGCGTCACTGGTAGCTGGCAGGAGCAGCAGCATCAAACTGTATCTGTGACCTTCAGGATTAAGGTGGGAGGGTGAACCCACCGCGGCCAGCGAGAGAGAGAGGTGTACAGGATGGAGAAAGGTAGAAGACAGAGAAAGAGAGGATGGTTGAAGAGAGAGGGGTAGAGAGAGCAACAAAAAGAGAGACAGAAAAGAAGACAGAATGAGGGGCAGAGAGAATGAGGGAGCAAGGAAGAGAGAAAGAGAAAAAAACTGAAAAAGGGGGAAAAAGAGAGGGACTGGAAGTGAGGCAGGATGGATGGAGAGAGAAGTTCCTTCATACCTTCTACCTGACTTTGAGAAGTTCCAATTGAAACAGATATACTAATCAGCCATAACATTATGACCACCTGCCTAATATTGTCTAGGTTCCACTTTTGCCGCCAAAACAGCCCTGACCCATTGAGGCATGGACTCCACTAGACCTCTGAAGGTGTGTTGTGGTATCTGGCACCAAGACATTAGCAGCAGAACCTTTAAGTCCTGTAAGTTGCGAGGTGGGGCCTCCATGGATCGAACTTGTTTGTCCAGCACATCCCACAGATGCTCGATTGGATTGAGATCTGGGGAATTTGGAGGCCAAGTCAACACCTTGAACTCATTGTTGTGTTCCTCAAACTATTCCTGAACCATTTTTGCTTTGTGGCAGGGCGCATTATCCTGCTGAAAGAGGGCAAAGCCATCAGGGAATACCGTTACCATGAAAGGGTGCACATGGTCTGCAACAATGCTCAGGTAGGTGGTACGTGTCAAAGTAACACCCACATGAATGGCAGGATCCAAGGTTTCCCAGCAGAACATTGCCCAAAGCATCACACTGGCTTGCCTTCTTCCCATAGTGCATCCTGGTGCCATGTGTTCTCCAGGTAAGTGATGCGCACACACCCGTCCATCCAGGGGATGTAAAAGGAAACTTGATTCATCAGACCAGGCCACCTTCTTCCATTGCTCCGTGGTCCAGTTCTGACACTCACATGCCCATTGTAGGCGCTTTCATCAGTGGTCACAGGGGTCAGCATGGGCACCCTGACTGGTCGGCGGCTACGCAGCTCCATACGCAACAAACTGTGATGCACTGTGTGTTCTGACACCTTTCTATCAGTACCAGCATTATATTTTCAGTAGCTACAGTAGCTTATCTGTTGGATCGAACCACACGGGCCAGCCTTCACTCCCGATGTGCATCAGAGAGCCTTGGCCACCCATGACCCTGTCGTCAGGTCACTGCTTTTGCTTCCTTGGACCACTTTTGATAGGTACTGACCACTGCAGACCGGGAACACCCCACAAGGGCTGCAGTTTTGGAGATGCTCTGATACAGTCGTCTAGCCATCACAATTTGGCCCTGTGTGTTCACTTGCTGCCTAATATTTCCCACCCACTGACAGGTGCCATGATGACGAGATTATCAGTGTTATTCACGTCACCTGTCAGTGGTCATTATGTTATGGCTGATGCGTGTATCAGTGTTTTTCACGTCACCTGTCAGTGGTCATAATGTTATGGCTGATGGGTGTATCAGTGTTTTTCACGTCACCTGTCAGTGATCAAATGCTATGGCTGATGTGTGTAGATAGCAGGGAGACTGCTAGGTGGATTTCATCCAATCAACATCTATAGCGTAGACTCCTCAGACGTCCCTCACCCACTAACCTTGGGACGCACATGGGCTAGAAGATAACATGTGGCAGGAGAGACACCCACGTGCACACACACACACACACACACACACACACACAGAAAGTAACAACTTAATGATGAGGTTATTGGAGCGTAAGAACATGGGAAGACCATGAAGATTTCATGTGTCTCTGTCTATGCTGTGTACAAATGAATAATGGATCGGTCAGACTTGATTGGCCTCAGCCTGTAGAGACTAGCAGCTCTTTACACTCTTCATTATTTACCCATGTACCATTCCTCTGCAGTAGTTGCCAATTTGTGTGTATAAACCAGAAATTAACATTTACTGAAGTAAACGTGGTTTGCTTGCTAGTCTTGAATTATGTTCCAATGTGAAATAGTAGTATTGGTAGTGATGGTAGTAGAACTGGAGTAATATTAGATCATGGGGTTTTCACAGACTGTGTTTTTATGGTGACCGATTTTAGGTTGTATAGTAGGTGTGGAGTTATCTGTGTGGTTAGTTAGCTACTGTACATGGCTAAAATGAGTCTTGTGTTTCAGTTTAAAAATGTAAGGTTTGTGGCACTGATTTCTGTTTAGAATGTTATAGTCTGAATTAAATGGGGATGCATCAAGCTTACTGTAGTTATGAAGTACTACCTGAATGGTAGAGAAAAGCTGAGTTAAAGCAATTCGGATTGGATTGAGGTTTGTAGTTGAAACAGGTCAAGAGCGGTGGCACATTAAAATTCCTACCTGCTTTAAGCAAGCATAGCAAATTAATTACATTCTCTGTTTTAAAGTTAGTACATTCATTACTTTTCATAAGCATTCTATTAGTGCCTTATGTTAATATAACACATTAGGTTGCAATAAAAGTTCTAATCACATGCTATCTGAAATGTTTCTCATTCCAACACTGCATTCTCCACTACTTATTGGATTGCGATAAATCACACTGTAGCTCAATGCCGCCACCTGGTGAGTATGGAACATCATTAACAAAAGAGTTATTAGGGCATAAATGCTTTTGCGGATAGATTCAGGGGTGTAGCACAAAATCCTGTACATAGGCGGTCTCTGAGGGCCCCTCTACACTCTTAGGGCCCTATATACTTAGTACCCCTTTTCTCCCGGTCCGACGCTACTGGATAGGGTTCCTATAAAATGTTAGATTACACTTTATTTGGTTAGTCAAGACTACCATTTGTGGATGTTCTACATGTATTCATACTATCAACAAACTAACAGAAAGCAAATGTTTGCTGAAGTAAGGGTTACGTTTAGAATAAGTGTTAGAGTTAGACTTGAGGAAAAGGTTAAGGTTAGGGATAAGATGAAGCCTATGTTTAGGTTTAGTGTTAGAGTTAGTAGATTGTTACTGAAATGTTACTAATAGTCTGTAGATAGTCAATCAGTAAATGCTACAGTGTACAGACTAAATAAAGTGTTACCAAAAACTAATACTGGAAGGACGTTAAACTATACAAATGGTAAGAATATGATGCATATCCACTGTAAAGCACACACAAACACACAATGAACTGTGATTGCAATACAATTATCTTCACTTTGTGTAGCTCAAATTGAATTTCTTACACAGCCGCTGCTAGAGAACAAATGCCAGGGAAGATCCATTGTGTTGCAGTCCAGTCTTCCCCTGAACAATGTTATTATGCCTCCTACTCAATTATTCCTTTTCTTTCACTATAAATTATGGACACATTTCCATTCTATTTCTCTTTTTCTTTCTCTCTCACCATCACATCATTGACCCATTTATGAGACAAGTAATGTCAGCATGTGTCTGGAACAGTACAAATGAACACCTCTGTAATTCAGGGGAGGGAGAGAAAGAAATTTGACAGACAAATCACCTCCTCACAAAAGTGTTGTGGCTGAACAATATGCCTTAACAAGAGCAATTAGCTTTTTGCGTGATAAACAACGGCTACAGGCAGATCATGTAAATCACTGAGAAGCTGGAAGGAGGAGGCCTGGTTTACACTCATCCTTCAAATATCTGTAACTTCCAGAAGTTTAAAAAACAAGAAAAGGAACCTAACGTTTCTTATTAAGTTTTCTTATTAAGTTTACTTCCACCACAAATATCATCTGTGAACTGTATGACTGTATTAACTGTATTAGCCAGTAACAGGCTTACTAGTATCTACTTACTACTTGGAATAGTCATTAGAATTGAGCAATTGCTAGCAAGACTGAAGATGAACTTTACACTGCCAAAGCTATTTCATGTCATGGCATAACAACGCTTGTTTTTCTTTCATTTGTGAATGACATTGCTACAGTAACTATCAATATACACCGATCAGCCATAACATTATGACCACTGACAGGTTAAGTGAATAACACTGATAATCTCGTTATCATGACACCTGTCAGTGGGTGAGATATATTAGGCAGCAATTGAACATTCTGTCCTCAGAGTCGATATGATAGAAGCAGGAAAAATGGGCAAGCGTAAGGATCTGAGCGACTTTGACAAGGGCCAAATTGTGATGGCTAGATGACTCGGTCAGAGCATCTTCAAAACTGTGTTCCCAGTCTGCAGTGGTCAGTACCTATCAAAAGTGGTCCAAGGATGGAAAAGCGGTGAACTGGCGACAGGGTCATGGGCGGCCAAGGCTCATTGATGCACGTGGGGAGCGAAGACTGGCCCGTGTGGTTCGATCTAACAGACAAGCTACTGTAGCTCAAATTGCTGAAAAAGTTAATGCTGGTAATGATAGAAAGGCGTCAGAAAACACAGTGCATCACAGTTTGTTGCGTATGGGGCTGCGTAGCCACAGACTAGTCAGGGTGCCCATGCTGACCCCTGTTCACGGCTGAAAGTGCCTACAATGGGCACGTGAGCAACAGAACTGGACCACAGATCAATGGAAGAAGGTGGCCTGGTCTGATGAATCACATTTTCTTTTACATCACGCAGATGGCCGGGTGCGTGTGCGTCGCTTACCTGGAGAACACATGGCATCAGGATGCACTTCACTGGCAGAGGCAGTGTGATGCTTTGGGCAATGTTCTGCTGGGAAACCTTGGGTCCTGCCATTCATGTGGATGTTACTTTGACACGTACCACCTACCTGAGCATTGTTGCAGACCATGTGCACCCTTTCATGGCATCGGTATTCCCTGATGGCATTGGCCTCTTTCAGCAGGATAATGCGCCCTGCCACAAAGCCAAAATGGTTCAGGAATAGTTTGAGGAACACAACAATGAGTTCAAGGTGTTGACTTGGCCTCCAAATTCCCCAGATCTCAATCCAATCGAGCATCTGTGGGATGTGCTGGAGAAACAAGTCCGATCCATGGAGGTCCCACCTCGCAACTTACAGGACTTAAAGGATCGGCTGTTAACGTCTTGGTGCCAAATACCACAGCACAACTTCAGATGTCTAGTGGAGTCCATGCCTCAATGGGTCAGGGCTGTTTTGGTGGCAAAAGGGGGACCTACACAATATTAGGCAGGTGGTCATAATGTTATGGCTGATCGGTGTGTTTTGCGGCAGCACATATGTGGGACAGAGAAAGAAGGAAAATTACTGAAAATGTTGTTTGCTCTTTGTGGAGGAGTTCATATACATGCACACACACAGAGTAGATTTAGAGTGTGAAAAGGATATTCTTGCCTTTAAGGGGATACTGTATATAGGATTCCCTGTTCATAGCTTTTCCACATTTCCCATAGGGGATCATTCCTTTGGTAGATGTGCCACACGCAGGCACACAAACACACACACACACACACACACACACACACACACACACACAGAGAGAAGGCCATTTTGCACTCTCTCATAGAAGGGCATGCATGGACTTTTCCGAGTGTAGACACAGCACAACCATGAATGACCACTAGGTTATTGCCAGCTGATATAGTTTGAAATATCAATATGTGATAGAATCAGCTGCAAAGCTGATCTCTAACCAATCTTGGCCAGTGAATTACCCTTCCATATCATGGAGCTCAAGGCTGTGTTTTGCTGTTTTGTTTTCTCAAGATACTTTCCCCCTCTAGTTCTCTGTTGTCATTGGAAGGATAATAGGGGCAGAGTTGAAGATTTATCCAGCATCAGGTTTTAGTCAGAAGTGGGTCTACCAGGCCTCTGAAAGTGGGGGAGGTACTACAGTTAAGGCCAAAAGTATTCATACCCATGCCAAATTTTGAGCCATAGTAAAATTTTATTTGACCAATAGGTTTCTTCTGGCTGGAAATGACATAATCAAGTTACAAAACAACGGTAAGATGTTGTGCTGGAGATACAAATGAATAACGTAACTATTTCTGTTTTTTTCCACATTTTTACTAAAAATGCCATGTCCAACATTATTCATACCCCCTGAAATTGTTGCAAATTTTTGAGAAAATGCAAGTTTTATACCATTTAAAATGGTCTTGTAATTTCCACCATGAGAGAGCATTCTAATCACCTATAAATTGAGAACAGCTGATCAGCAGTAGTTCTGTAGTCAGTTACTAGTCGACTGCAAGTCATGGCTAAAAACAGAAATAGTTACGTTATTCATTTGTATCTCCAGCACAGTGTCTTACCATGTTTTGTCACTTGTTTATGTCATTTCCAGCCAAAAAATCCTATTGGTTAAATAAAAATTCACTATGGCTCAAAAGTTGGCATGGGTATGAATACTTTTGGGCTTAACTGTATTTCAACTTGTCGAATGCCAAGAAATGCCTGCTTTCATTTTCTGTTGCAAACAGTTTTTCTACAATTCTAACAGTCAACGAGGCCTCTATGTGCATTCAGTGTTTTTTCACATTGGAATTGGTGCAGCAGCTCACAACCACTTTGTAGTGTCAATTTAGGCTTTTTGCATCCATAACTTGCATGACTGTTCCAGTTTATAATTTTCGCTCTTGATAATTACGTTTCTCTAGTCATTCTAATACAGCTATGTTGTGCCCAAGACCCCTGTTAGCAGTGCTACTGCTATCAGCAAGACAGAGCGACCTCATTAGCAGCTACTTTTGCTATTCCCCTGCCAAAATTGAAAGGCTCATTTAACCAGACTTTTACGTTAGCTGCCGCTAATCAGTGGTCCCTGGCAATGCAAACAGGGCAGCTAGCTTCAGCTTTGGTTGCTAGAAAAGCACTACTAGATGTGACCCTTAAGTGTACTTCTGGGAACCTCATCCTCTTTGCAGCAGTAAAACATAGGTTAAATGAGAGATGCTGAGCCCCTATTTGCATCTTAACTACGTCTTCAGAGGACTAACAACAACCGATCTGCTAGCAGAGGCCAAGCATGCGGTAGCGGGGAGTGACATTTCCTCTCTCCCTAAACAATGTGACACGGAGCCCTTGTCTCTTTCATCTTCTACACTCGCTCCCCGCTTGTTCAGCTACCCCCTTGAAACCAACAGCTGTCAAGTTCAAGTTTTGATCTAGGGCCAGTGCATTTCTTCACAGGATCCACAGTGTGAACAGGTGAATTTTGAACTACCAGTAGCTTGCGGTAGTGATGGCCATTCGAGGCTTCATTAGCGTTATTTTAGCAGCAGGATATTATCTTGGCAGCACTCAGATTTTCTTTATCACAATAAAAGCCATCATTGAAATGTATAAGGCAATATAGTTAACAATCTAGTCTGTGAAAAAGAACAGACAAGAATAACATTGGAATGGACATTAAACATAAAATGTACAGACTAGATTGTTAACTATATTATGTTATATATTTCAATGATGGCTTTTATTTTGAAAAAGGAAATCTGAGTTAGCACTGCTAGCATAATATCCTGCTGCTTGAAGAACGGTAATGAAGCCTCGAATGGCCATCACTAGCTTGCGGTCCACTTGAGTAGCTTGCCAAACAATTCTGAAATTACACAAACTTCACCTGTTCCACCTCAAACTGTCAAAACAAATCTTCTGTATCTTATGTATCAGATAACACAAGGTCTAAGCTACTATCTAATTAAAACACAACATTGATATTAACCAAACCCTTATTAGCCATTATTGGCAAAAACTAACAATTTTTGGCAATTCATCCCCAACAATATCTCCCGTCTTTCTGGTCTGGTGTTATGGACATTGTGGCCATCCTTTCACCATGCTAAGTGATCATGCAGCTTTGACCAACAACCAGGAAGGAGAAATATCTCAGAGGATTGAACAGCTCCAGAAATTCCTGTTCACAATCCAGCAACGTGCCGACGAAAGCCATTATAATGTATGCCAGTACCCTATAACTGAGAACGAGCTGAAGCATATGGAACAGCAAACCTCAGAGTTGACAAGGGACACCGCTGCCAGCAAATTATCATGGTTGGCAGGAACTGCAGACTAAAGTTCCTGCCACCCCTGAGGGAAGTAGTGCCATGGTCTGCTAGGGTCAGTAGCCGGTCTGAATGGTTTTAAAAAGGTTTTGGCTAGGGCCAGCAGTGTGTGGATCCCTTTAGCAGATGGGGGTTCCCTAGATGTTGGAGGCGCATCATGGGTCCTTGGGATTTGGAAACTTTAAAGACCCGGAGGCGACTCAGAGGTTGAGCTGCAGACAGTGCAAACAGATTCTTGAAGACTACTGTCACTGCTGTGACGCCTGTGGGCCATAAAAGGCTAGAGTCAAGCCTGCGAACATGTGCAGTCTTCAAGTGGGGGCACCCATGGTTTCAGTAACAGTTGATGTGTTTGAGCAATTACTGATGTGAAAACCAACAGTACTTATTTTGACTGTGCCATTTCTGATATCATAATCACCCTCTAATGAGAGAAAATATTTTGTGCCCGGCTTCCCCAAACCATCTTTAGGGTAAATTAATTGTTAGAGCCTTTGTAGGGGAATTTTACACTTATTATTTAACAACTGCCCCAGGCCACTTATAGAACAGCTGTGTGCATTGTTTGGTGCTTTTACTCTTTGGCATCACCTAATAAACATAAGAATTCCACTAAGCATAGAGAGAATAAAATTAACTACGATTAACCCAACAAATAAAGCTCAAAACTAGTGTGGTTGACACCAGCATTGATGTCTTCCTGACCTGAGAGTGTGCAAAAGATGTTTTGTACTGGGCAAGAGGTGTTTACAATGAAGGAGATGTGTTGTCATTTTTCAAGGTGGTGTCATAAAACGAAAGTGACCTGTTTAATTCCTGGTATCGAAACTTGCATATTTTCTGAGTTAATATTTCAGTTACAATAGGCTCCTGTCCTGACCAGTGAGTCACATCTCTCTCTGCACTGTGAGTCACGTGGGTTGCATCAGTCAGACTAGGATATTACTTGACTGAAATGAAAACTGAGAAGACTGCATCAAGAGGCAAATGAGCTACATGGACCTTTAGTCCTATATTTAAGTAGTATTCAAATCAATGCCATGTTTAAACAAATTAACTTCTACTTTTCCAATAGGCTACTGAGTGTGTGTGAGTGTGTGTGCGCGCGCGCACGTGTCTGCGCACGCGAAACTCTAAAACTCAGTTTTTGGATTCAAACC
>JACXGI010005714.1:17993-45367 GCA_016801175.1 Esox masquinongy
AATTTTCTGAGATACTGAATTTGGGGTTTTCATTAGTTGTCAGTTATAATCATCAAAATTAAAAGAAATAAACACTTGAAATATATCAGTCTGTGTGGAATGAATGTATACATTATACAAGTTTCACTTTTTGAATGGAATTACGGAAATAAATCAACTTTTTGATGATATTCTAATTTTATGACCAGCACCTGTACATGTTCTTTAGAATCCACACAAATAGAAAGACCCCACAGTCCAAATGACATCTATGATGTTTGGGGTCTATTTGTCAGCCATTTACAAATGTTTTACCTCAATATTTCTCCATAAAAACTTTCAAATGGTGTCACAAAATGTTGACAGGGTAAAAAAAATATATGAAAAGATAAAAAATAATTTTTTCCCTTGTCAAAACTTGGATTCAAACCAGCAATTTGCTGGTTAACCCGCTAGTATAACCTCAAGGCTGCCACCCTATATATATTGCTGGCATTAATTCCCCAAGTAACAACTTCTAACAACATTCCCTTGATGTAAGACCTTAACTCAGTAAACTGCTCATTGGGTACTGTGATATAGCTGCTTTCTGCTCCAGTTATTACATTTTGTGTATATCGTAGGGGTTCGTTTAAAGCAGAAGACACATTTCCATCTCATGTGGACTATAAAAATAAATCCAAGTCTATCACAGCTCTCTGTACTCCAGCCAAGGCAAGAAATGTCTCAATATCTCAACACCATTACCTGGTAGTGCTGTCATTAACTGACTACAGCTCTCTCATAAAACAGCCATCACTTTCACACTTTCTCCATTACTGTCTGGGAAAAGATAGGTGCTGCTTACTCTCAGCCAGGGTTGGGGCTTGGCCAAAGAGAGACAAGGAGAGAGTGATTGGCAGACGACAGGAAACTAAACATTCATGAGCTCCGTGAATTTGATTTTTAAATCATCCACACAGTCGAGGAGAGACACATCGCTCCTCCAGAGTTGATAGCTGTTGTGACTCATGGGTTGTTTGAGTGTTTTCTCATCTGATTCATACTTTATCACTCCCGTATGTCACTCTATAATTGCAGGGGTATGTGTGCGTTTCTGTGTGTGTGCTGCCGAACGTAAGCGTGTGTGCGTTTGTGTCGTACAGTTTGGTTTTGGGTTAAAAAGAGCTGGAGTAAAGGAATAATGGCTTGTGCTGCTGTAGTTGTCAGTCAGTTGAGGCAAACCTGTTGCTCCAGCATGGCTTTTCATTGTGCTCATTGAATTCCCACAGAGACCGCAGGGAAGAATATAGTACAGCAGCTCTCCTCAAAATTCAATAACCACTGATGGATTGAATACACTTACAATACCATTTGTGGCTCTGAAAACAACAGCATTCCCATCTACAAAATTGCCTTCAGCATATTCTCTCAGTTAGTCCAGAAGAACATTATGAAGTTATTATTTTTTTTGTGCGGCGACCGAGGAATAAATAAATTGCCGTAGTTCTTTTGTTTCATTGTGTACTATTATTGTTTTTTGGTTTTTTTTTCTCAATGCCGGGATGGGCTGTGGGCTTTTTTCCCTGGGAAAGTTCCACAGTTGGCCAGGAGGTGTCACTGTGGTACAGAGCCAGACTGGTCACCCGGAGCTGAGGAAAGCAAATACCTACAAGAGCCGGAAGATGTAATATCAGTTAGCTTGAAAGTGTGTTTGTAGATGTCTGTGTGGGTGTGCGTGGCTGTACCATGTGGGGTCAGCAGGTGATTCCCCCCTGTGGTTTAATATTTTTTTGCTTCAGGCAAGAAACATGGTCCTCTTGTCCTTCAGTGTCCCACCCATTGTGTTTGTCTGATCCTTGTTATTAAGGAACGCACTATGCAGATTTATATGGTGTCAGACACTGTCTGTCTGTCTGTCTCTCGGCTCGTCTGTATGTCTGTCTGTCTGTCTGTCTTGTCTGTTCATCAGTCTGCATGTCTTGTCTGTCCATCTTTCGGTCTGTCTTTGCTGTCCGTCTGTCAGTCCACCCGTCTGTCTCAAAATGACCGTGCCTTTCCTTATGTCTATGTAAGCCTCAATGTTAAAATGGCGAGATGGTGCAGTGAGTCAGAGCACGTGTTGTCTTTATATTAGTGTGTCTTTGAGCATGTACTCAGACACGACAACCGTGCGACTGTCTCTCACGTGTTCCCTCGACGCTCTCAGTGAAGTGTTGATTGGCAAAGAGTGCCTTTTATGCCGTTTCCCTCATTTTGCGGGGACAGGTTGACAAATTAAAATCAGCTCTTACCAGCAATATGTTGACTTTGCAGGGAGCAAAATGCCTTTGTGGTAGAGGACGAGTTATAAATGTAACGTGCCAGTATTTCTGTGCAGGTCAGGCGACTACAGTAGTCGTAACACCGAATCAGAGATGTAGCGTAAGTTGATGATGTTTAAATTATATTGCGATTAATTGTATTCCTGCTCAGAAATTGACCAAGTTTATTAATGGAGATAGCTGACGTAGACCTAATGTATCAGCTCAGCAGGCCTAAGTTTAGCTTCATTGCTGAGATGGTACTGGGGATGGAGGATGATTACTTACCCAGCTGGCGTCACTGTTTCAGAGTCGTAACTAGCTAGTTCATATTTTGTTGTGTGCATATTCAAGGAAATATTTGATAGTGGCGAAATTCTGGGTCAGGTTTGTTATATTTTTCCCTGGCCTATGCCTATTTTAATGTTTTGCTGCTAGACAATGAACGCAGATTATCCTATTTAATATAGCCTATAAATTCAGAGACAGGGCCAGAAGAGCTCTGATCATCTCTCTACATCTGTGATAACTGAGGCCAGTGAAAGGTCAGAGCAACTCTTGGTGTGTGTGGACTGTGTCTGTGTGTGTTAATCCACCATGCACAAATGGTGTGTGAGTCAACTACGACTGATTCGGATACTCGATTTAGGCCAACTCCATTTTAGACATTTCAGAATCAAAGTGGATGGTCCAGACATTTCAGAATCAGATGGGGATGGTCTAGCCTCAATTCAAGATGTTCCCTAGAAAACTGTATGGAACAGGGAGAGGTTATTTATTGCCAAATGGCAGAGACATAGCTGTAGTAGTAGTCAATAAGCAAAAACTGTTTCTTGTTATGCATGCAATCACTTTTCCCTTGCTAATGTCCCTGCTACTCCCTATGCATCCAAATTTGTACCGTGTCATGATGGTAGTTTAGAGAGCATACAAAATCTGATCACCATTGTAATGCAATGTATGCATGGAAAGAGCACCAAATTCTTTTTAGTCTTCTTGGTTTAATCAACAGGCTGTATGGGTCATTTGTTCACCGTTTTAGCAACAATCATAAGTCTTTAAATGGAATTATTTAAAAAGTAACTGGATGTCCATGATAAGAGATGCATTCCGGCGATTGGGAGGTGTGCTTTTTTATGTAATCAGTGGATTTCTTTATTTTGAAGGTGGCTTTGTGTTTTTCCTCACTGACGTAGACCCATAAGCCATAACATTATGACATGGACTCCACTAGACCTCTGAAGGTGTGCTGTGGTATCTGGCACCAAGACGTTAGCAGCAGATCCTTCAAGTCCTGTAAGTTGCGAGGTGGGGCCTCCATGGATCGAACTTGTTTGTCCAGCACATCCCACAAATGCTCGATTGGATTGAGATCTGGGGAATTTGGAGGCCAAGTCAACACCTTGAACTCATTGTTGTGTTTCTCAAACCATTCCTGAACCATTTTGGCTTTGTGGCAGAGCGCATTATCCTGTTGAAAGAGGCCAATGCCATATGGGTATACCGTTGCCACGAAAGGGTGCACATGGTCTGCAACAATGCTCAGGTAGGTGTTACGTGTCAAAGTAACATCCACATGAATGGCAGGACCCAAGGTTTCCCAGCAGAACATTGCCCAAAGCATTACACTGCCTCTGCCGGCTTGCCTCCTTCCCATAGTGCATCCTGGTGCCATGTGTTCTCCAGGTAAGCAACACACACTCACCCAGCCATCCACATGGTGTAAAAGGAAACATGATTCATCAGACCAGGCCACCTTCTTCCATTGCTCCGTGGTCCAGTTCTGATGCTCACCTGCCCATTGTAGGCCCTTTCGGCAATGGACAGGTGTCAGGATGGGCACCCTGACTGGTCTGCGGCTACGCAGCCCCATACGCAACAAACTGCGATGCACTGTGTGTTCTGACACCTTTCTGTCAGTACCAGCATTTTTCAGCAATTTGAGCTACAGTAGCTCGTCTGTTGGATCGGACCACACGGGCCAGCCTTCACTCCCCAAGTGCATCAATGAGCCTTGGCTGCCCATGACCCTGTTGCCAGTTCAGCGCTTTTCCTTCCTTGGACCACTTTTGATAGGTACTGACCACTGCAGACTGGGAACACCCCACAAGGGCTGCAGTTTTGGAGATGCACAATTTGGCCCTTGTCAAAGTCGCTCAGATCCTTACGCTTGTCTATTTTTCCTGCTTCTAACACATCAACTTTGAGGACAGAATGTTCACTTGCTGCCTAATATATCCCACCCACTGACAGGTGCCATGATAACGAGATTATCAGTGTTATTCACTTAACCTGTCAGTGGTCATAATGTTATGGCTGATCGGTGTACATACACACACTTGTTTTTCTATTCTTGTTGGGACTTGAGACCTAACCTAAACCTAACCTTTATGCCTGAACTTAACAAAGCCCAAAGGGCTAACTAGTAATGCCTAGGCTGCACCGAAAAGTTACCCCAGTTGTAACACTAATGCATAATTATGTATTCGTAAACCCATAAACCAGAAATCGTAATGTCCAAAATAATTTACATTTACAATTTAGTCATTTAGAAGTCTTATACAGAGCGACTTACAGTAAGTGCATACATTTTAAATGAACTAGTTGAAACAACCACACAGTTTAGTAGAAAGTACTTTTTTATAAATTAATTAGTAATCGGCCAAGGTCAGTGCTGGAAAGAAGACCATACAAATAAACATAAAAAGTTAATAAAAGACAACAAACAGAAGTGGTGTCGGTTGAACTATTTTAGGTACTCTATTGAAGATTTTGGAAGATAAGTACTAGATCGCTAGACTGCGATCCTAGCCTCCAAGGGAAGCTAGTACCACCATTGACATGCCAGGACAGAGTAAAGTTTTGACTACGTGGACTGGGAACTGTCCCGAAGTTGTGGGACAGATGAGAGCCCAGAGGCGCCTCATCCGGCTAGGGATGTAGGGTTTGAGCATTGCCTGAAGGTTAGGTGAAGCTCAACTTGTTGCCCTGTAGGCAGGAACCATAGCCTTGAAGTGGATTTCAGGGGATGGAGAAAAAAGTTGAATGTCATCTGCATAGCAGTGATAGGAAAGACCATGTGAGGATATCACAGAGCCAAGTGATAAGGTGTACAGAGAGAAGAGGGCCAACAACCGAGCCTTGAGGAACACCAGTTGTAAGAGGCTGTGTGGCAGACACCAAACCACGCCATGTCACTTGGTAGGAGCGGCCTGCCAGGTAGGAAGCAATCCAATAGTGTGCGGAGCCTAAAATGCCCACATCAGAGGAAGAAATTAGGATGCTATGGTTGATCGTGTGGGCAGTGCAAAGAGTTTCTGTTACATAGAGGAGAGAAGATGTAGAGTGGGCCATTTTGAATCCTGAATGGTTAGGGTTGAGGAGATTCTTCTGAGAGAAGTAACAAGAAAGTAAGAATGGCTTAAGCAGATGGTTGTTTTTTACTGTCAGAAAAGGACTTGTTGCTGTAACATCTTTTGCCATGGGTCTCTACAAATATAATCCATTCCTGCCTGACTCCAGGATTTTGTGGGAAACTGAATAAAGATATTATAGGCTCTATGCCAGACATGACAACGCAGGTGTTGGTAAAATGGATGTCAACCAAATTTGCATCATGATACACAAGATCATTTGCATTGTTATGAGAATTCAACCAGCAAAATGTCATTGATGAGCAACACCACTCTACGTATACAGGCACATATTATGATCCCGCCAAGAAAAATTACAGAAGTTAAGGTTCCTTGCGTTGGTTAGTGGATAGTTTATCAGACCTTTAACATTCATTTGAATAGAGTTAGAAGTGCTTTCCTGATAATCTTTTATCTCTATGGGGGGCATTTCACTACACGAGATACCAGGATGAAACTGTACATTACAGCATTTGGCCTTTCGTAAAATAGTCAATTAGATCTCAGAAATCCTTGTGCGTGTACAACTTCCTAAAATAATCAAGCGCAGCAAAAATATTTTCAAATGAAATTTTTGAAGAGGATTCTATTATTTCCAGTGATATCCTTTATACTGGAAAACTGCTTAGGATTATTTTATAATGAACAATCAGAATAAATCAGTTTGTTTAATTGAATCCCAATTAGGTGATTTAATAGGAATCCAAATGAAATGTAAGCGGATGATTGGTCACACCTGGTAATTTACGTCAACCACGGCTTAACAGCTTTTAAAATCTCTCTGGAAAGATCTGCCACGGGACCCCTTCTAGCAGATGTGGGCCCCCCTGTCATAACGGCCCCCCGCTGTCTCATAACGGCCCCCCTCCCGTCATAGCAGCTCCCCCCGTCATAACGGCCCCCTCCTGTCATAACCCCCCCCCGTCATAACGATGTTCACCCACCTTTTTCTAATCAGTTGATTAATTAACTTGAAAAGAATTCTGCATAAAAGTTTATCTATACCTTTCCTGTAAAAACTTTTAAAAGATTAGAGAGCTTCTTTTCCTTAGCCTTTGACAGGCAATGGTATAATGGCTGAGAAGTGAGGAAGACCGTGAGAGATCAGACGGGGCCTACTGTGAGAGAACAAAAGAGGAATGAAGCGCAGGGAGTCTGGAGAGGAACACAGCCTTGTTTGCTGCTAGGTCATTAATCCTGACTAAGAAAGCTCCTGGTGTGTGTGTGTGTGTGTTTGTGTGTTATTTACTGCTGACAACCCCTCCGTAGAGCACTAGCGCCTCTGCTGGGGCTGTTCGAAGGTCTGTCTTTCAAAGGGGGAAGGTAGTACTCCATGGAGGTGTTCCTGGGGGGTGGTCTCAATGTCACGTTCCACTTTTACTTTACACAGCCACCTCAGAACAACAATTCCCGTATCTTTCTGCGCCCGTATCTCTTCGCGCCCGTATCTCTGCATCTCCTTTGTCAGGGCCATGTTGATGACCAGACTACCTCAGTAACTTTAACGCACCAGGGGCCGGTTTCGCTGAAAAAATAAAAAGCTCAATTTTGATGATGGAATCCGCTTGAGGGCAGAAAGAGTCCAGCTGTCTGCCCTGCATACATTGTCATAGTCGTTTGCCTTTTTAGACAAGCAGGGTTGCGTAGCGCTGGGGGAATGTTGCACATCAAGGTCATTTTATTTTCCCCAAAAAATCACAATGGCTGCAGTTCTGTTGTGCGTGCAGGGGTGTCCTTCTACGTTATTGTAATGTCTGAAACATCCGTGGAAGTTTCACCAATGAGGATTCCGGCTTTAATGGATAAAAACATTGTAAGGAAGCCATTCAATAACAGGCCCGTGAGTTTCACAGTGAACGGCTTGAAAATGAGGATGGATGGAGTTCAATAAGCATATCGCAACAGAACAAATTGATTAACCAAAGTAGTAACAATTTACCATTGTGTCGCCCTCAGCTCACACATACACACTCAGCACTGTATAGCAAAGCAGGAAACGTCAGGTGTCATTTTTTATGATAGCACAGGCTATTAGGAGGCAAGAAAGAAAGCCTAGCAAAACATTACTGTGGTAAAGCCAAGCAGAGTATGTGAGGTATCTGAACACAGGCACACTTACACACACAATCATGCTTGCCTGTACTTCAGCCAAAAGGCTGCTTTGTGATCTGTCGTTTATTCTATTTCAACTACATTGCCCTTGTTTATGGCTTAAAGGTGTAATAAGGAGTGAACCCTGGTGAAATGCCATTCACATCCAGCTTCTTCCTGTACTGTACCTTCTCCACCCTCCTCCTTTCTCTCAACACCCCCTGCTCCATTGCATTCTCATTCACAAGAGGCAGTTAACCCAAATTGCTCTAGTCGCTCTGGATAAGAATGTCGCCTAAATGACTGAAATGTAAATATGAGTATAGAGAGAGATGTAGAGACTGAGAGATAGATTTATGCAATGTGGATCTAACAATAGGACATGAAGAAAAGAACAATCGGAAGTGCATAGATTGGAGATGGATAAAAGTCTACACTTATCTCATTGTGACCTTCCTCCCTCTCTTCCTCCCTCTCTCCCTCCCCCTATCGACTGGTAAACCGGCTGAGCAGAGGGGTATGAGAACAGCTTGAGTCAGAGAGTAGAGGAGAAAAGTGAGGATGGCTGCGATCTTTATCTCCCTCTATCACGGATTTGAGGGATTCTCTGTGGCCCTCACCCTGAATCGCTACCACGGAGCTCCACAACCAGCCTGGCCTAGAGACGCCCCAGAGAGGGAGAAAGATGGCGGGGGAGATTAGCAGAGCTAGCCCTGGTCTGTCTGGACAAATGTCCTTTATGTGAATTGATTCTCAGACAACAAGGTTATTTGCCTGTCCTCATCAGGGGACCCCATAAAAATAACCCTTTCCAGTTAACTGTTCTGTTTCCAATTAAAACCCTTTTGTTTCCGGATAGATACCCTCTGGTTCCAGGTTTGACCTGTTCCACTGTGGGTTCCACATGGAACCATTAAGGATTTTATCTTGAGACAAATGGTTGTCCTATGGAGAAAAACCTGTACACACATATAGAATACTTTTTTGTGGAACAACACTACTGTTGTGGGTGATGACTGAACCAACAAGCCAATGGTCAGAGGGGAAGCACAATACTACCAGCACCACAGAAGCACAGTAGAATATTTGTAAAACCAAAGTCACATGCTAGCCTCTTTCCCGTTAGCGCACGCACAGACACACACACACACACACACACACACACATAGACACACAGACACACACACAGATACGCAGACAGACCTATCACAACAGTGAGAAGCCACTCTGCCTGTGCCACAGTCAACACATTGCTGTTAGGAGCTGATTTAATTTGTCAACCTGTCTCAATGAAGATGAGAAAATGACATAAAAGACACTCTCTGCCAAGGCGCCAACATTCTGTGTCTCTGTAAATGCAATTACTGTATTTGTACCGCAGACTTTTAAATGGCAACATTAAACATAACCTAAAGCCATCCAGCAAGTCTCATCTATGGTAAATGGACCTGAGTCTGCTGTATCAATCCTCCTGCGAACACTCCACAAGTTTTAACTCCAACCCTGCACACCGACGTGGGGCAATATGGTGCTTGTTCAACAACGCCAAAACCGTAACATCCGCTCATCTCAAGCTAAGGCTGTAATTAATGCACATGGAAGACTGCACTCTATCTCGCAGGACCCTATTACGTTGAACAGATGCCATGGTCCTAGATACAGTGGCTACGAGACAAGACTCCGACGATCGGTCTGCTGCACCTGCAGAAATGACCCAGACTGAGGTGTGGGTGGATTCTTGTGTGTGCGTGTGTAGAGATGCTTGTGTGTGCATGTGTGTGTATGTCTGTGAGTGTGTGTGTCCAGGTGCAGAGAACCTACTGCAGCCTCAGCAGAACTGGAAAAGGATGCTGGAGGAGTGCATATATGCAGGGATGAAGGGATGGAGAGAGGGATGGAGACGGGAGAGATAGAGAGTGAGAGAGCAGTAGGCAGATGGTGAGGGCCATATTCAGCTGATGCAAGGAGCATTGCTTAAAGACTCACAGCTGTGTCACTGAACACACAAGCACATGCGATGAGACAGAGCATCTCAGTATACAAATCCCAGCATTTCTCACACTAATATCAGCTCTGTCGGATGAACACCTTTTATCTACAAAACAAAAACTCTGCAAATGGGATTTTTTCTTTGGTAAATTGTTTCATTAAAGAACATACAGTTGTCATTAGTTGTAAATGTATGTTTGCCTCTGTGAGTGAGAAATTATAAAAGCTTTGAATACATTTTCTAGGTCTTGGAGTCTTACAGTGATTGCACTCAATACAAGAAAACAAAAAAACATTGGAAAATAAAATGACAATATACAATAGCTCATGCCATCTTATACGATGCATTTCAGGATTTGAAACGGAAATGTTTTACACAAGTTGGGTGAATCAACTGATGTTCAAGATGTCAGCTGCAGCAATTTCCTTGCTGATCATGTTCGCAACGCCTTAAATAGGCCATAAATGTTTGCTATGAGTAACTTGAAGATCTGTCTAAATAGATTACATCCAGAGAAATTAGCACCAATGGTAAATAAAACGCATTGATGATTATCAATGAGTATTCTGTTTGTGTGTAGGTCTGGAGAGAGTTGCTGGCTGCTCCCCATTCCTCTCATATCAGCAGTTTGTTTGTATTGTATGTGTGTGAGAACAGGGTTAGGGTTAAATGAAAGGTTAAGGATTAGGAGTTAGGGTCTGGTTTTGGGTTAAGGTTAGCAGTCGAAGCATCTCACCGTTAGCTCAAGGAATGCTTCATTGAATCCATAACTGGTGAGGTTTCTCTGCCTTTGATTAAGACTGTTCATCCTAAATGCCTCTTGAAAATTGTCCTTTTAATAAAAATTGTAAACGATTTTTAATTTTTTTTTCTTGTCCACAAAAACCAACTTTTCCTCAACAGAATGTCCTCAATATGCCAAGGCCGCAATGTCTCCAAATATTAATTTTCCAATTAAATTTCACTATATAAAGACAAGGCTGTGATGACTAATTACGATAAACTGGTTGTCATAAATGGATGCAGTTGTGCAACACAGAGGGAAACGTTGGGTCGTCACATTTGATAAACATTTTTATAAAAAATCTGAATTACAGCGTCACCTTGTAGGCAGGGGGAATGTAGGGAGGCATTTTGAGCCTTATCATTAGTCAAATTATTGAATGATGGTGACTCTGTGTTCTTGCTAGCAAATCAAAGGACAATTGATTGCAACTCAACAGTCTTCATTTATGTATAATATATGTGACCACTGAGATCCTCTAGTAGCTGACTTAGGGAAACTGGAGTATTAGGCTATCTTACATCCTGTCAACACGGTAATAGTTCACCTGTAAGTGGATTGTGGCAAAGCACTGGAGCAGAGTGACGGGAAACAGTGATGAATGATCTATCACTCTGTGGCGGACACAAACACAGACACACAAGCATACATCATTAATTGTTCTTCTGTCACAAAGCAAGACATGGGATTTCTTTTTTAGAGGGGAAAACTGGGAATACAATTTGCTGCGTGTTTAGTTTGTTGTGTTTACACAAAGTTCCTCTGTATTTTCGAGGACAAACAGTTGTGAGTTGCGCATTTTGCTGCCTCTGTCTCAAACATTCAGATGAGTGGAGGAGGGAGAGAAAAAGAGAGGGAGAGAAAAAGAGACAGAGAGAGACGAGGCGGTAAGAGAACATCAAATCATTTCATACATGAAGTCACACTTCTGTCTTGCCAAACAGTGGTAAAAGCACAGAGCTGCTATTCAAATATTTACCAAGACAAGCAGCAGAAACGCAGCGAAATGTGTACGCTTGGATTTCCACACTAAACACCAGTCAGCACATAAATAAATCCCTGTGTCGGAATATTCTGTCTGTGATTTTGGTCAAAGGTTGTTTTTTTAAATTGTGCCCTGTTCTCTATATAGTGAATTGGCCCTGGTACAACACTGCATAGGTACTAGAAGGATGCTATTTTGGATTCATTTTATGTCTTTGATAGTCGTATGTTTGTCCCTTCAGAGAAGTTGCTTGCAGGAATTGAAAGCAAACGCACAGTAAAGGGTCCCTGTTTTATACCTGACAATATGTTTTTGTTAGGTGGTAAGTTGAGGGCTGCACCTAATTGTCTCAAAACACAGAATTTGGATACTAAGGTATTAGATTATCATACTGTACATCACCATCTGGCCGAGCTGATTAATCAGCAACAAGAGAAACAACAAATCTCCATCTCTAATGTCTAGGAGCCTGGGAGAAGTGTCCGAGAGATTTGAGGGAGAAAAGGTAAAGTAGGGGAGAGAAGAGAAGTAGAAGAAAGAAGAGAAGTAGAAGAGAGAAGGCAGGACAGAGGATATAGAGAGAGATATAGGGGGAAAGAATGGAGAGAGGAGCGAACAGAAACGCAAGACTGCAATAAGAGGCAAGAGAAATAAGAATGCGTTATGTAATTCATATTTCTAGAAAATTGCAGCCCCAGGAAGTTTTTTCTCCTGACAATTATTTTCAGCAGACTAAGAGTCCCTGAGGTGTCAGAGTAGAAACTGAAACAGATTTAGGAGGAGAATACTGAATGTCATATTAAACTTAAAAGGTCAGGAGTGTGCAGTCGTGTTTTGAAAGGATTATTGGTAGGCGAGTTGTGGGGGGGGGGGGTTGAGAGAAGGGAGGATCAGCGGACAGGGTTAAGTTTAAATGAAGAGGGGTTAGACTAAGGCAGAGGTGTCAAACCGGTTCGACGGAGGGCCGAGTGTCTGCAGGTTTTCGCACTCACCTTGTACTTGATTGATTAATTAGGTCACTAATTGGTTAGTTTCTACCCTCACCTGGTTGTTAAAGTCTGACCTAACCGATTTAAAGGAAAAACCAAAAACCTGCAGACACTCGGCCCTCCGTGGAACCGGTTTGACACCCCTAGACTAAGGGATCTAAATATGGAAGAGGTTATAAGACCTACCAGCTTAGTTCATGTAGGCCTATATACTTCAAAAGCATTATGGAGCGAGGCATGAGAAGACATGTTTCTTGGTTGGAAAATTCCAGAAAACTCTGAAAATGAACAGATCTCTGCCGTTATCGAAGCTGTGTCCCAGACACACGTCCATGGCAAACGCCTGTGTGTGAACGGACAGATTGGTTTTCTGGGGTGTCTGGGTCAAATCACCTGGTGTGTTCATGTAAATTCACTTCTGCATGTAAAGTGCCAAATGTGTATGCAAATCCATGTGCACACTATCATTTTGAATAATGCTATCTGTTTCCAGACAACACGCAGCCTATTTATGCCATTGGCAGGCGGGTACTTGGTGCTATTGAGTACAGCAAAGGTAACTGCAGGTTTAACATTTTTTGTAGCCATATATATCGTTGATGCGGCTTGCTACATATCGTTGATGCGGCTTGGTACATATCGTTGATGCGGCTTGGTACATATCGTTGATGCGGCTTGGTACATATCGTTGATGCGGCTTGGTACATATCGTTGATGCGGCTTGCTACATATCGTTGATGCGGCTTGGTACATATCGTTGATGCGGCTTGCTACATATCGTTGATGCGGCTTGGTACATATCGTTGATGCGGCTTGGTACATATCGTTGATGCGGCTTGCTACATATCGTTGATGCGGCTTGCTACATATCGTTGATGCGGCTTGCTACATATCTTTGATGCGGCTTGGTACTGGCAATTTGTCCCCATCCTCAGCAGTAAGATTTTCCAATTCATGAATGTTTGAGGGGTTCCCTCCATCTGCTTTTGTCGGAACACCCTAAGTTACAGACGGAATCCAGATCAGGCCTCCACTGGTCATTCCGGAACAGCACGTTTTTATGGTTCAAGAAATGTCGGTCAATTAGTAACCAGGAGCGAGTTCAGATCTGAATCACATCCCTTATCCCATTGTGGGAGCTGAAAACAGCAGTTGGTGGAGGCAAACATTAAAGATTTATTAAAGAATAAGAGCAGTCTGCTGCTAAACAGTGGTACAAAATGTCTTTAGAAAGGTGGTACAAGGGTAGATGCATCTTCAGGTGGTTATCTTGGTCAAAGGCTGTGCAACCAGGTAGTTATAAATTGAAAAATAAAATGGCTTCTGCAGTGTTGAAAATCAAAAAGCGGGGAAAGGAGAGAGAGGGAGCTAGAATGGACGCAACAAAGTGTATGACATCATTTTACAACATTGTCTCAGAAGTATCTTATGAATCTGAAAAGTTGTATTTACTGGAATAAATACAACCTATGGAGGGCTATAACTAAGTTGGGGGTAGGGGTCAGCGTGGGAGTGAGAGTTGTAGTGCTTTTCTACACAACCTTATCTTCTGGGACAACCAAACATTTGAAACATTTGTGATAGTCATTAATTGAAACCGACTCAATTCGGGCTTGGGGATATCGGACTTACTGAATCAGGTATACCAGATAAAGGCTACGACAAATACATATATGTTAAAATGTCAGAAGATGGGCCATATGATATTTGCTCATGTTTCCATCCAACACTTGATATTAAAGACCGGCTTTTCCTCACAAAACCCCCACAGAAAATCAAACCATACAGACACGAAGCCATGTCTTTCCTTTGATATTTAACTGAATGGCGTGCCAGTGACAAATGTGTTGTGCATGTGTTTGAACTTGTCCGTATCCCCGCTGGCGTTCGTGAAGAACTCCACCTCCTTAAACGCTGCACACGTCTCATCCAGTAAGGGTCCCCTGATGTGGTCATTCAGGCGAGCGAAGATCACTTCCTTCAGGGGAATGGGCAGGCAAGAATAAAAGAAAGAAAAGAGTGTCGGACTCAAGAGATGGCGCGATTGGCTGATCCCTGTTTCACGCACTGACTGTGAGTCATGATGTACTTAGTTAAGACAACCACATATCACAGTCCAAGTAAGTAAATGAAGCTATACGCAAAAATAGTTATATTAAGTAAACAGCAGTGCAAGAGTTTGTCCAAATAAGATAGGCTTCAGTGGAGAATTAAAAAGATCCTTTAATCAGTATCGTAAGGTGTTCTACTGGTCTGGTCCATGGCTCGGGTGCCCTTACTACACGTGCAGCCTGGGTGTGAATTGTGCTCACTGCTCTTAAATCAAAAACTCTCTTCTCTATTCTTCCTTTTCTTTCCAATATACCATAAATGTCTCAACAATTAAAAATGTTTAAGCAGGGGACTGAACTGTTCCGTTATTAGTGGCTGTAAATCATGTAATGTTTACTAGCTATACACATTTTGGTTCCATAATGTTCACTAACTTGCTTGTTAACGTTAGCTAGCTAGTCAGCAAGATTCTCTGATTGAACTCCTTATGTACACAAACATGTGAATCAACCTCTAAAACCTCTGCTTCACACGGTTAACGTTGTTAATGATTCTCTGGTCCATTCATGTGACTGTGACATGGGAGGTCAGTCTCTCTTGTAGTTACTTCAAATCAGATGTCTTGTTATAGACATAAATTGACATGCTCACTGGTCTTTAGTATGCAGAATGAAAACAACACTGCGCAACATGACTGCATTGTTCAATAAAGACAATTCAAGTGTTAAGTACATTCTGTATCTGACTCAAGAAAAGCTGCTTTAAAGAAATAACATTTCAAGACGATACATAAAGACTTTTGAAAGTAACGTCACCTTTGGAAGAATCTTGATCCCTTAGGAGTTAATGTTCAGGGTCCATGGTAAGAGAAGATATGGAAAGAGTATCAGAATTAGAGCTCTGCCGTCTCTTCACGTTACAGGGCAAATGTCCCTATGGAAATTGAATAGATACTAACACCTGTAAATTAAGACAATCCCATATACCAGAATAATGCTTGTGTTGCACCTAAGAAAAGGTTGAGCCGTGTACTTTAGTACCAGATGACTGGGCTGAGCAAGCACTAAACTGGATTAACTTTTGTCCCGTAAATGCACAGATTTTTACTTACTGTGTAACAGATGTAGGATGATTGTTTTCTGTTATCTCATGTTTCATTATGGACTTAAATGGCTCCTTTTGTTTGTTGGTGGTAAATTGGTTTGGGCCCTATTAATGTAGTACTATCCATTGAGCTGCGCTTCCTATTTTTCTATTGCCTCGATGTGTAAATGACTCGTCCATTGTGTCCGTCGGCCATTGACATATGGTACATTAGTGACAGTTTGTTCTATGATTTGAGTCCAGCGCACAAATAAATTAAACTCATCCAGAGTTTAAGAAATATCAACCTCAGTGTGGTTCCTTCTCACCGTGGTTC
Organism: Esox masquinongy; assembly: GCA_016801175.1. Classification (NCBI taxonomy): domain Eukaryota; kingdom Metazoa; phylum Chordata; class Actinopteri; order Esociformes; family Esocidae; genus Esox; species Esox masquinongy. The sequence continues at coordinate 33,979 of JACXGI010005714.1, forward strand.
ACATGGTCCCTGGTATCTCCTCCCAACCATTTTCCCGCGCGCTCTTGCTCGTTTTAAATGTAAATTAAATGCAAATTTTTCAATAAATGTGTAGAATCTTAAAGCCAATTGAAAGTGGGACATTCAGAAGGGAGTAAGGACTGTGACAGGAAATGCAGACACATACAGATACGTGCAGGCTGGCATAGCGCCGATTCAAGGGTAAAGCTGCAAAAAGGAAAGGGCAGACTGAAATGCCACCAGAGTGTTTATTAAAGCAAATCGATGGAGCGCGGCAGAGTGGACCAAGTCTCCAAGACCTCAGACTGAGACAGAGGCTAAGAACAGATGGGAGAAGGGAGGCGGCGGCCTACAAATTTAAATGAGACACTCAATGTTGCCCGTGTGCGAATGTAATCTGAACATTTGTAATGTCGTAATGACGTGTTATTATGAGCATCGTATGCAAGTTGATGTGTTCTGTATGCGGCCTAGTCTGGTGAAGGTTGCAATGGGGACAGGAGCGGTAGGATGACATAAATAAAGAAGTCACAGGCAACTGGGAGCTTCTGTCAACAAGAGTAAAAAACGGCGGCCTTGATCCAAGAGAGTAAACAAACTCTGATGCAAAATAATCATGAATAATTTCCCTTTGCCCATCGTCCTTATCCTCCCTCCCCTCCCTGCCCCTCTCCCCGGTTAACAGGGGAGGTGAAATAGGTTTTGATTGGCAAATGCATTCAAATGCAATTTTCCTTCTTTTCCTGCCCCAATCTCTCATTGTTGTGAGATAGAGGTCTCTCTCGTTTGCTTTTCATTTCAATACACTGCTTAATAAAACGAAACTGTGGGATTCAATACATGGCTGATAAAAAGATCCTATTTGCAACCTGTTGTCAATTATCAGACCTATCTGTCCTAGCAATGCGTTTTCACAGCAGTCAGCCTGTAGCAGTTCTATTCCAATCTGAACCTTCAATGTCCAGGGGAGAATGAATTCCCTTTGTCGGATCTTTGGACCAGCTTTTTCTGCTTTAGTGTAGTCAGATGAAAGTTTGGAAGGAAGGACTTGTATGTGTGCATTCTCACATACGTATAGCCGTGCCCAGCCAGACTAGGTGAAACACAAGCACATACTCCAGAAGAGGAGTTAGCTCACCAACGGGAGAAGAAATCAATATGCCAGATAGCACACATTATCGGAAATTGAATAAAACATGCAACGCTGACAATGAGAAATGAGACATTTTGAAGTTTAACCTTGGGATGAGCCAATATTATCATTTGAAAAAACACTGTGAAGACTTTTAAGGTAAGTATGTTCATGAACAACTGTCTAAAATACTCCTGACGATATCTTAAGCATGACTAGAACGGAGTACATAATAGTAACGCATTCCATCCATTCGACAACACAGAGACAGTCTTTTTATGTGATCGTTATCAGATCCTACTTTAAAACAGTTCTTTATGGCACCAATTACAATTTATTCAACTATAGAAACTGCCACCACAGCGACTGTCAGAAAAGTGCATCCAATCGATGGCGAGAACTGTCAGCTGTAGTTCCAAACTGCCACTCCATGTGAACATCCCTAATGAACAGGGTCATTACTCGATATGTTGCCGATTGATCTCTTCAATGACTTCAGACACACATGGTGAAGCGCAAACACACTCGGAAAAGCTCACGCACTATACGCACGAAAAGACGGCGTGCCCGCTCTTTTGCTGGCTCTCATCGCAGGCTCTGATTGAAAGTGGACGAGAATGGCTGGAGACTGGCATATCAAGCTCAGCCAGACAGGCTATGGGCCCACTGTGGTGGGAATAAACATTGATTTCTGCCTGTTTCACTCCCGCCCGTGTGACAGGACCTACCTGGTGATCAATGAATTGAACTTGTTAAGGTGGAGATAATTGTGTTTGGGGGGCTGTGGATGGCGGACACTCTGGTTACCAGAAGTCCCATAATTAGCCGGGAGTAGAGAAGAGAGCTGGGACTGTTGGACTGATCTAACCCCTAGTGTGCGTGTGTGTGTGTGTTCAAAATGACTTAGCTGCTTCTTATCAACGGGCCTCTTCAAAGAGTATCTTACATAAGACATCTCAATCATATCCTCTCCCTCCCTAAAACATTTCAAACTTGCACTTGGCTTTCTCTTTGAGCACTGATGTTGCTGATAACTTCTTTATCAAGAACAAATGTGCACACTACCACTGTGATATGTGGTTGTCTCATCTGACAATCTTAAGATGAAAACGCTAACTGAAGTTGCTCTGGATGAGGGTGTCTGCGCACTGACTAGAATGTAAATGTCAGAGGGCTCTGTCGGGGGTTGGGGAAATGTCTTGACCGGCTAACAAACACTTCATACTGTCAGTCCTAAAGAGAGAGAGATGGAAGGATGAAGAGGGAATCACAATGCGGAGTAGCAGGGCCTTCGCCAGGGATTCTGGGCCCCCTGATAAAACATGTCTGGGCCCCCTCATTTATAGACGACATTGATATTATTACTGCCAAGCCATTGGCCCTGTGAATCACACGCACCTTTCCCAAACTTAGCTGTGGCCCTGCTGAGTACCAAGGGCAGTATACAAATGGATGACAGTGACGGAGAGACAGAACGGGACAAGAGAGACAGATAAGAGAGCCAAAGAGACAGAGAGAGAGACAGAGAGGAGAGAGACAGAGATAAGACAGAGAAACATAGAGAGAAAGAATTAGAGGAGGCAGGCATGGGTGACGTAGATAAAGCAGAGGGTGGAAGGAGAGGATGGTAGTTCGAAGAGGACGGAAGGAGAGGACGTTAGATTGAAGCACAGGAAAGCCCAGAGTTAAGATATGTACACGTCACAGCCATCTCATTCTCCACACAACCCAACCCCCAACAGATTACCTCAATGTTTGTTTCCCAGTCTACTTTATCAGTCTGCTGCCTGTTCGAGCCGGTGTCCAACAGATGGCAGTGTTGTACCTACGTTTCCAATGGAAATTGCAGCATAGCGGCACGAAAGAACAGCCCCGGAGTTACAGCAGTCTGCCCGCTGAAAATACATCAAGACAACTGCATTGTTCCTCCATGTAAAGAAACAGAGGTTATTTAACTAAAAACCAAGGCATCACCCACAGTTTACAGATACAGGGCAGAGAGAGAGAGTAGAATTTCTGTAGGAGTTTGTCAGTAGCTGTGGTCGCGTGATATGAACGGCGTCTTAGTAGGCCAGGCTAATACAGTTTTATGCCAGTCAAAGAGAAAATGGAAACCGTACTGTGTCTTGGGGTCCAGTGTCACGTGTTCACAGTAAAAGCTACCTAACTCCACGTTTTCTACTGACACCTGTCTGGGTATGCCTGGTTGGCAGCAACACACACACACACACACACACACACACACACACACACACTGCCCATAGTTGGGGATACAGCATGCGCAACGCCAGCCTTCTGCTTGACCGCACACACAGAGGAGTGTTGGAATGTAGCTGGGGGGCTACTGGGTAAAAAGGTGGTTCGAACACTTCCAGGGCAGAGGTCAGAACAGGAAAGTGATCCGAGCAACAGAGGAGGCCCGAAACCACCACTAAGAGCGAAGACCGAGAGGCGGGGCAGGATTCTTCCTACGCATAAATGATATATACAACTCACTGTTTCCTTTCTCTTTATTATATTTTCTCTCCGTTTTTCTCCTCTCTCTCCCTCTATCCTCTAGCTCTCTTTCCCAGCCCACGCACTCACAGACAAAAACAACTCATTATCTACACTAACAGAAGTGGAGCCTCAGCCCTATTCTCATTCGTCCCTCTCCTCCCCCTCCTCCTTTCTCTAATGTTCCTCTCCCATCCCTCCCTACTCCTCTTTTCTCTGCCACTCTCTCACCACCTCCTCCCTGTTCCTTTACCTTAACCAATGCTCCTCTCATTTTGCACCGTCTTCCCCTTCCTCCTCTCTCTCACTCTCTCTCACTCTCTCTCTCTCTCTCTCTCTCTCCTCTTTCCCGCCTTCAAATCAACTTCAAACACATTAAACATGGGGAGTGTTGAAAAAAAAGGCCCATCCAGGAGAATGTGGGCCCCATGCCAAGATGAAAGAGCATCTTATTTCCTCTACATCAACACGTCTGTGTAGCTTTAGTCGTAACACCACACTAAGTGGTCGGGAACACTCACTTTGGGGTTTTCAACTCTAGACTGTGTGCATGTTATTACGCGATCTAATTGGCAAGAGAGAGCAATGTGCGTTGGAGAATGGGATCTCTCCAGCGGAACGCCGATCAGCTGTTCATCTCGACAAGAACGTTGGATGTCTGCTAACCGCAATGCAATTGCATCAACTAATTTAGGGAGCCTTTGTCTTTGCATTCATCATAGACACAAAGGCCAGTTTTGTCTAAGGATACTCTCCAGATGGGTTTGTGATAGAGGAGAAAGGTGGTTGGGGTGGCTTTGCCTTCATGATGTGTTGTTGCAACCTGGTCTCATTGGAATACGTAAACTATTTTATCAAAATCTATGGTATCCAATTTCGTATATGTTATGTTAAGTTAAGTTACATTAGAATGCGCTGCCAAAATGTATAATACATTATGAATTGGCTAAAACGTAACATATGTTCGGAACGCTAGAAAAATGTATCATATGTTAAGAATGCTATGAAAATGTATCATATGTTATGAATGCTACTAAAAAGTATCATATATTACAAATTCGCACAAAGCATTCAAGCCGTGTCTCGAACCGACAACGTTCCGTTCTGCAGACATGCATCCTGCCCACTGTTCCGTAGATTTAGAGGGATGAGTAATGGCCTTACCTTACCATATGATGAGTAAAGTCGCTACCACATGTAATGAATGCATTTTCACGTTACAGTTAACGTTAGGTATCACAGCACTGGGATTAAGGTTTGGGTTAAGGTTAGGAATCGCAGCACTGGGGTTAAGGTTTGGGGTAAGGTTATGAAATAAAAAATGTTAAGGTTTTGTTAAGGTTAGGTATCACAGAACTGGGATTAAGGTTTGGGTTATGGTAAAAAAAACATATTGTAGTGACCTTGGTAACACCACTACTCACCGCCCCTAGCAGGATGTTACTATTTGGAGCAGTGGGTAGTGCACACATCTGCGGAGCTAAAAGATGCGGGTTTCAAACAACCTGCCAATTGCCATTTTTTCTGTTACTTCACGTAACGTAATATATCTTAAGAATTCGTCTGTCAAAGATTTTCGTAAAATAGTCTACGTATTCCAATGAGACCAGGTTGTTCTCCAGGGTATATTTAAATGTAGAGAATGACTGATATCGCATTAACATTACCGTATTGATACATGGAGGACTTTTCATAATGACCAAAATCAATTTCCTGTTCCAAATATTACTTTTTTGTATTTACTAACAAGGTGCCTGGGAATGCAGGCAGAATGTATGCTAACTAGCTAGCTAGCTTACTACAAATAAAAGGTAGTGCTAGGATATCAGAGAGCTAAATGACTGGCTTGTTCTTTATCATTTTGAAAGTTTGCCATTTAGTAACAAGCCTTTTTATTTGTGGTGTACTTAGTCTGTTGATTTGAATTAGGCTGTAACATAACAAAATGTGGAAAAAGTGAAGGGGTCTGAATACTTTTCAACTGAACTGTATACACATTTACAGTTATGCTTAAAAGTTTGCATACCTTTGGAGAATTGGTAATATATGTACCATTTGTAAAGAAAACATGAGTGAGCAGGCAAAACACGTCTTTTATTTCTTATGGGATTCACATTCAACTTATGGCATTTACATTCAACTGCCCCCTTTAGTATTAATGACAGTGTGCAGTCTTTTGTAATAGTTGTGAAAGAGGCCCCAAATTCTTGCAGGTGGTATAGCTGCCCATTTGTCTTGGCAAAATGCCTCCAGGTCATGCAAAGTCTTTGGTCGTCTTGCATGAACCGAACGTTTCAGATCTCCCCAAAATGGCTCAATGATATTAAGGTCAGGAGACTGTGATGGCCACTCCAGAACCTTGGCCTTGTGCTTAGGGGTCATTGTCGTGCTGAAAAGTCCAAGAGCGTCCCATGCGCAGCTTTCGTGCAGAAGAATGCGAATTGTCTGCCAGTATTTTCTGATAACATGCTACATTCATCATGCCATCAATTTTCACAAGATTCCCCGTGCCTTTAGAGTACACACACCCGCAAATCATCAGTGAGCCACCACCATGCTTCACAGTGGGGATGGTATTTCGTTCACTATAGGCCTTGTTGACCCCTCTCCAAACATAGTGATTATGGTTGTGACCATAAAGCTCTATTTTGGTCTCATCACTCCAAATTAGTGTGGCAGAAGCTGTGAGGCGTGTCAAGGTGTTGTCAGGCATATTGGAACCAGGCTTTTTTGTGGCACTGGTGCAGTAAAGGCTTCTTTCTGGCAACTCGACCATGCAGCTCATTTTTGTTCAAGTATCGTTGTATTGTGCTCCTTGAAACAACCACACCGGCTTTTGCCAGAGCAGCCTGTATTTTTTCTGAGGTTACCTGTGTTTTTTTTTTGTATCAATTCTTCTGGCAGTTTTGGCTGAAATCTTTCTTTTTCTAGCTGACCTTGGCTTGGTATGAAGAGATCTTTTTATATCCTTTTCCATCTTTATAAAGTCCCATTGCCTTGTTACGCAGGTCTTTTGACAGTTCTTTTCTGCTCCCCATGGCTCAGTATCTAGCCTGCTCAGTGCATCCATATGAGAGCTAACAAACTCATTGACTATTTATACACAGACACTAATTGCAATTTTAAAAGACCCATGTGTGGGAAATTCACCTTTAATTGCCATTTTCACCTGTGTGTGTCACCTTTTGTGTCTGTAACAAGGCCAAACATTCAAGGGTATGTAAACCTTTGATCAGGGCCATTTGGGTGATATCTGTTATCCTTATGATTTAAAAGGAGCCAAACAACTATGTGATAATAAATGGCTTCATATGATCTCTATTCTTAAATAAAAGACAGTTTTGCATGATCAGTCATATTTTCAAAATCAATGCCAAAATTTCACAATTTCTGCCAGGGTATGCAAACTTATGAGTACAAGTGCATGTAACCAGTTTGTCGCTAGCTTGTTGCTAGCTAGCTTGCAAGGTCCTGTACAGTAAATAACAATAGATAAGGTAACATGGTTATTTGAAAGAACTGTAGTTGCAATTTTTACTTTCTGACAATATTACAGGACTGAATGCATTCATTCTCTGTTACAGACAACCTTCGATTAAGCAAAAAGGCACAAGAGGTAGTGTTGCATCATGAATACAGTCACAGGAATTTCTTCTTGAAAGGATCCAAAAAAGCTAGTCAAGGTTCCCTGTTTTGTTGGTTTGGTTGTGCTTGTAATTTTGTCATCTAATGCCATGGAATTGTATAATATAACTGCTCCAAAAAATTAAGGGAACACTTAAATCACACATCTGGTCTCGATGAAGGAAATATATTAAAGATCAAAATCTTTACTGTACATTGTGTAATTTGTTGAGAACAAAATGACGTAACAAAGGTCATTGGAAACCAAAATCACCAACCGATTGAGGGCTGTATTCAAACTCAAAATAAAACCAAATTGAAATCACATGCTGATCCAACTTACGTGAATTTAATCATGGAAACTCAGAATGTGACTCAGTAGTGTGTATGACACCCACGTGCCTGTATGCACTCCGGACAACGTCTGGGCATGCTCCTGATGAGACGGCGGATGGTGTCCTGGGGGATCTCCTCCCAGACCTGGAGCAGGGCATCAGTGAGCACCTGGACAGTCTGTGACGCTACTTGGCGGCGTTGGATGCAGCGATACATAACGTCCCAGAGGTGCTCAATTGGATTCAGGTCCGGGGAATGTGAGGGCCAGCCAATGGCATCAATACCTTCATCATCCAGGAACTGCCTACACACTCTGGCCACGAGGCAGGCATTTTCCTGCACCAGGAACCCAGGGCCCACTGCAGAAGCCTAAGGTCTGACGATGGGTCTGAGGATTTCATCCCAGTACCTAACAGAAGTCAGGGTACCGTTGGCTAGCATGTGGAGATCTGTGTGACCCTCCAAGGATATGCCTCCCCAGACCATCACTGACTCATGCTCGATGATGTTGCAGGCAGCGTAACGTTCACCACGGCGTCTCCATATATACCCAGTGTGAACCTGCTCTCATCTGTGAAGTGAACGGGGCACCAATGGCAGACCTGCCAATTCTGGTATTCTCTGGCGAATGCCAATCGAGCTGCATGGTGCTGGGCTGTGAGCACAGGTCCCACTAGTGGATGTCAGGCCTACATGCCACCCTCATGGAGTCTGTTTCTGACAGTTTGGTCAGAAACATGCACACCAGTAGCCCGCTGGAGGTAATGTTGTACGGCTCTGGCAGTGCTCCTTCTGTTCCTCCTCGCACAAAGGAGCAGATACCGGTTCTGCTGCTGGGTTGATGCACTTCTAAGACTGTCCAGCTCTCCTCGTGTAACGGGCCGTCTCCTGGTATGTCCTCCATGCTCTTGAGGCTGTACTGGAAGACACAGCAAACCTTCTTGCGACGGCACGTATGGATGTGAAATCCTGGAGGAGCTGGACTACCTCCGCCTCATGATACCAGTAGTGACAAGGACACTTGCAAAACACAACTCGAGATGAATCAGTCAGGACGGATAAGGAGAGAGCAATTGTCTATGGCCACCACCTGCAAAACCATTTCATTTTTAGGGGTTGTCTTGCTGTTACCTCTCCAGTGCACCTGTTGTCACTCTCATTTGCACCAAAACAGGTGACATTGATTCGCAATCGCTTATGCTTCCTAACTGGACAGATTGATATTTCTGAAATTTAATTGACTTGGTGTTATACTGTGATGATTGTGTTCCCTTAATTTTTTTGAGCAGTATATTTGGTCTGCTTATTTCGTAAGCACATGTAGATGTATTCCGAACCCAATAACCCACCACGGTACATCTGACAGAATGGTCAATCACATCCCTGACACCACCAACTATGGCCTCCTGAAGAGCAATTGCTCAGATCCCAGGCCACTTGCCAGTTGGGAATCACAGGCATGGAGTAGTGTGTCTATGTGTCTATGACAAGTGGGTGAACACAAAGCTGAAGTTGGACACTTCCTGCCAGCCCTGTGCAGGTTGAAAGAAAAGTCAAACGGGTATGTGCAGTAGAGGTGCCACCTGGTGTCAAGGTCCTAAAAAGTGTATACTTGCTGGCCCTAGGTATAAGAGACATATGCGGTTGTTTAGGAGTCGGGAGCCCCAGACCACTAGTGAGCCAAATCAAATTTTGCTTAGGGTCCCCAAAAGGCTAGGGCCAGCACTGTATATTTGATTCAACTATTTGCAAGAGTTGTTTAACGACTGACACTAGAGACTGAAGATTTCGATAATTAATGTTATTGTATGAATAATACAGCATTATTTTGGAGTATGGCTTCATTAGATTGACAGTCTGTACATTTATGCACAATTATACAGGCTTCTCTTTTGTGTTACAGTACTGTGGCAACATAGAGAAAGTTGAAGGTTACAGAGCACAGGTGTCCAACTCATTTCATGGTGGGCAGGGTGTCTGCATATTTGTTCTACCTTGTTCTTGATTAGACTCCAGTTGAAAGGAGTAAAATAAGTTTCAAATTTCATTTTTTTTTTTTGAGTCGACTAATTAAATCCAATGTGATAGTTTACTGTTAAAACAAAATGTGAAATGTCTTTGGAGGTTGGGTAAAGGTTCGGGAAACACTGAATTAGGCAAGTAGTAACAACATTGTGTTTACATTTGAAATTACTGGATTGAAGGTTAAATTCTCAATGTACAAAGAAAGAATTAAACATGTTTTTGCAGCCAGTTTGCTGCTGGCTTGTAGCTAGTTAGCGTGTTATGTTCTATAATGTAAGTAACAATAGCTGAGGTCAAATCACTACATGTAATTTCTTGACAGATGGTAAAATAGCCAATTGGAGTTGTTAGAGCCCCTTGTCAACTTTAATGTTTTCATAACGGAAAAATCAAAATACTAATTTCATAAGCATCCATGAATACTTGAAGAAAGGTTTTTATTTGTATTATAGGAGTACATGATAGATTATACTGTAATAGCAGTGCCTATATGATATTCATCCCATACAATCAAATGTCTAAACTTAATTACTAAAAGAGTACTTCATTTTAGCAGTTGAGTAATTTAATTTAAACAGTATTGTTTCATTGTCTCTTTTTCATTCTTTACCATCAACATTTTCTAATTTTATTTATATCAGCAATAAATATCAACCATGGAACAACCCAATCTTTAGAAATATCACTATTTCTCAACACACTGATGTAGTTGTTGTGAGGGAGCCCAGAGGAAGGGGCTTATATTGTAAATCGGCTGCTTATTTGACCGCTACAGTACATGGATTAGGCTATTATTTGACCGCTACAGTACATGGATTAGGCTATTATTTGACCACTACACAGACTAGGCGGTTGAGGCATGATGGATGGTAAAACATGGTAAAAGTGGGTATTCTATTGTTTGTAGGTGTCTTGGTAAAAGGACACAGACTGCAAAGGCTGTACTCCCATTCATTCTCATTTAATACAATTTAAATATGTGTCTGATATGATGATGTCTACAGTATATTGCCATATCAGTGCAAGCTAGCTCTACTCATTTTTGGGAGTCTCTTCCAGGTATACAGGCACAAGGCTTTCAGACTGAAGTGCTCTATAAGTAAGGGGAGAAAGCAGCTATCAAGATACTGTTCAATGTCAGCAGTCCTGGGTAACATTGCATTGTGTTAAAGAAGCTACTGTGTTAAAGAAGCTACTAAAGAATCCTTTGTGTCCCTTGCAGCGCTTGACATTAACTTTTTTGCTCACCAGCTTCTGTGGCTAGTGGTTTTCCAAAGTTACTAGCCACTCAGCATTTTCACTAGCCACCATTTTGTTGTTGGGGAATTACGTTTTATTTGATAAAATCTGACTATGGTGTGCTACATCTTAGCCTGTCTTGTTCACTGGTTCAGTCACTATTAGGCAAAGGCGGTACCCCACTGTACCAGACACCCCTCTGTGAAATACTTTATATAATGTGGCTACACACTTGAAGAAGACAACTATTATAGTGTTAAACCTGCCCTGTTGTCCATGTCCACTTGAGCAGCTAATGCACGCTACAATGTCCTACCTAATATCAACCAAAATATGCAAGTGTGACGTTCTGTTCTGTTCTGTTTTGGTTTGGCTTTGGTTTTGAATGTAGCCCTGTTATGTTTGGTTTGTGTCCTTACCCGCAACCTGTGCCTGTTCTGATTGATTTCACCTGTTTGTTGTTTAGTTCTCGTTAGCTCCCTATATAGTTTGCTCTCTTCTGTTTGCCCTTGGTCAGTCATTGTGTTTGCAGCTTGG
>JACXGI010005715.1:0-29286 GCA_016801175.1 Esox masquinongy
TGGAGATTAGATGACCTGGGCTGTCAGGGAAGGCCTGGAGATTAGATGACCTGGGCAGTTAGTCCTAGAGATTAGATTTCTAAAGACATTGTTTGACAATGAGAATGAAACCTGTTCAAAGTATGTAATTTCAAGCTAGTAACACTTTAAATTCTATGACCCAAGAAAAACATATGATATGTGGCAAAAATATTATGGTTGAACTCTCACATAGTAATTGATAAAAGAACTGTGAGAGCGGTCTTTCTGATATTGGTATGATGAGAGTCGAAGTAGGGTTCTGATATCTTGTTGAATTGATTATAGTGGCAGGGTTCTGATATGGTGTATATTATAATGAAAGTAGGGTTCTGATATGTGTATATTAATAACAGTGTTGGAATTCTGACGTTGAGTCCTATGACAATAGCGGATTAAGGGTTTTTGAAAGTAGAATTTGAATATGGGATATTTTTTTGCAGGGTTGGGGAGGGGCTTAGAGAAGTGAACATCTGCATCCCTCCTTTAAGGAATGACACATTGTTGTTGTTTTTCCCCACCATTTGACAACAGGATTACATTCCATATTTTCTTTTTCAGCTGTTTGTGGCGCATCATGCCACTCAAACTTAAATGACCATCTCCCTTTTTTTTGTTATGTGATTTTATATTGTTCCCTACCCTTAAAGATATCCAATTTAAACTGTAATTAAGGTTCAGTACTCTTAAACTCTAAAAGTGCCAATGTTTTGACCCCTAAAAGCCAAATATTTTACCCCAAATTGGAAATCAAGGCAAAAATACTATTTTTACTTTCTTTTTACCTTTTTGCCATATGGTGTTTCAAAATCTGAAATGTTTGTCTTTTTTTGTGGTCCTAATTTACATTATTTTATCAATTTCTTCCATTTGCCAGCCTTTTATAAATGTTAAAGTATTAAGTCCTACCTACTCAGCTTAGCACCACTAATATAGTAAATGTAATTCTTCCATATTAACAAAAAACTATTCCAGATTTAGTTTTGGCAATTTGGTTAAAATGGTTCAAATAGTTTGAGCGATTAAAGAAATGGCTTTGAAGTCATACATCTTAGAAGGTTTTGAACCTTCAGTGGACCATGTCCACCCTGGCTGAAAGTCAACATAAGTTATAGGTGCATGTAACTACAGTACATTTGGATTAATGTTACTTAAATGCTGTTAGGCCATTACTTCCATAGATTTTTAGATAGTGACAGTAGAAGTCAGCTGAAGTTTGAAATGAATTTATAAAGAATACTGAACCATGGATTACAGTTTCTTGTTGACAATTAATTACTTCCAGGGTAAGGGACTAAAATCAAGTTGAATTTGTTTTTGAAAATCTCCTTTAATCACATTCATTTTGTCTATCTCCTACTGCAACACACACAACGCTTACACACACACACACACACACACACACACACACACACTCTGCCACGGTCCTGCTGTGTAAAACTGATTGGTTTTCGCATTTTGCTGTGCAGTTACAGTTTTCCATTTCAGCAGATGCATTTAGATGGCCCTCTAAGGCTGTGTGTGTGTGTGTGTGTGTGTGTGTGCCTGCGCGTGCACGCGTGTGTTTCAGACGGTGCCGAGAAGGCTGCTAGCTACAGATGTCTCCTGTCTGTCCTATGCCTGATTCTGCTGACACAACCGTAGTGTGTGTGTGGGCATGCGTGCGTGTGTAATGACATGGTGATGTGGGTTGTTTGGCTGCTATACGATAATGCTGGAACAGCTGTGAATTGCTTACATGCGTACCTTTCCAAAGGTCGTGAATTATATCAGCTAGAGTTTGTTGTCCTAACGGCCCGCTATTCCCTGTCAATCGCATTAATACCTGCGTCCCAAACCGCACCCTGTTACTCTTACAGTGCACTACATATGCAGTAGTGAAAACGACGACCGGAGTAGTGCACCATTCAGGACGTACGTGTACAGGACACCGACTACTTCGTCCGATACATTATTTTTCCATCTCGAAAATGATTGGTTGGAAAGGGGAGAAAAAACTATGAGAGACTTAGATTGCTTAGAGGCTTAGATTGCTTAGCCCACGGGTCCCAGTACACATTCCCTGCCCTGACTCTGAAGCACGCCGTTCAGCACAACTGCTTGATGATGACTTGGTTAGTTTCATCAGGTGTGTTACAGCCCGGGCAAAAAGACTAATGGACGCCAGAGGACTGTGATTGGACAAAACTGTTTGAGACATCGTTTCTCAATTGCATGGTACATGTTTATTTCTTTTTTTTCTCCTGCTTTTTATAAAATCTTCTTGGGCATTATGGCCTTCGTACGTTTTACAACCGTCCTTGTCCCAGGCAACTTACAGGAGCAATTAGGTTTAACTGTCTCGCTCAAATCGTTGTTTCAGTCCGATGTGTTCTGGTCCCTACTTCACTGTTGTCCCTTTAGGACCACTGGGGCCTGCTGTGGGACCCTAAATATCATGGTTCCCTTGGGTTTCTCATTTAGCCCCAGCACACTTGGAACCAGAACTTGTGGTGATATTTTGGACTCACTTGATACTTCATCAAGTACGGCTGGGTTGCAAACGACCAACTCAATGATTGGTCAAAGGCAATGATCTCATAGTTTATTTGCGAAGGCAGATCTGACTATCAGCTACTACAGACACTATAGCAATACCAAAGTTTCATAATACTTACACTTTTTGAAATGAAAACCACAAATAGGTCATTTGGAAATCAGTGTAAGCTCTGTTGGGCATCTGGGTTGACGCGCGCATACAATGGCAATTAGATACTTATGCAAAAAAGTATTCCTTATTTTGAGGAAAAGCTAGCCAGTATTGGAATCCAACACAGCGTGAAACAGTGCAGGGGAAAAAAATACATTTAAATGAGAATATAAAAAAATTAAAGACCACAGCAACAAAGGGGGTTCTGGTTGTAAAACCGGCCAATGTTCACTTGTTTAGCCCTAATTAGTGATTGTACATCAATTTTGTCTCACACCTGTCATTGCTGGATACTGAATTTACTTTTGAAGCCTTCCCTGCGCTGTGTCATTTCCATACCGTAGATGCAATTAGTTAAGGCTTTATGTTTTCCCAGGGAAGAGGAAACCCACCAGTGCAAACGCTGATTAGCTGAATGTCGCCAGGGAGTCAGATGCGGCAGGATCAACAGAGGCAGTTCAATCAGCTGGTTGAAGAGTAGCTAGCCAGCAGCGAAAACCTTACGGTCTTCTTTGTTCGTGACAGAAATGGTTCGTGGCTTTATTCTAATAAGACTGTCACGGTGAAACACCAACTCGTTTTACTTTTGTCAACCCAGATCGGGTCACTTTCTCAGTGGGGAAAACTGAGCTGCCTACTCTGAGTGTGATATCGACCTGTCCATGTTCCTGGATAAAAGAAGAGCGCCACACCAGCTGGGACAGACTCCGTTGCGCTTCAGCTGGTCTGGTCGGGCTCTTTGAAAGGGTGAGTCCCAGAAAGAGAGACGGTTGTCTGCTGCGATGGGCCGTTTTCAGCCAGCAATTGAGTTGTGTAGGTTTTGCTGTAGATCTCATCACTACCTCTAATCGTGAGGGCTTTACAACCTCTGACTCTTTCACCGTTGCCGGTGTCAACGTGGCTAACAGTATCTCCGCACCAGCCGGTTGTAGACTTCTCCAGCACCATCCTCAGATTGGCGTCTGTGTCGGAAGCCCCGCCCCCTGGTAAACGATGTAAGATCGCCGACCGATTCTTCAGTCTGATATCGTGCGGTCGCCAATGGGGTCGTCGGTGACTAGGGTTTTCAGTTTTGCAGGGCAGCTGGCAGAAATGAAAGAGCCTGCTGCTCAAATCCCATAAGACACGACTCTGGCTCTGATTCCAAACTCATTATCTGATAAGGAAAACTGGTTGAAAGTCCCTGTCGGCTCGAAAACCGACCCAGGTTTAGCAGTTCGAGAGCGTTTCTTCCCGGTGACCATGAGATAGTTGTCCGGCTGCAGGGACTGTGTGGGGGGGGGGGACATTACCACTACCGTTTCTGCCTGGTGGTATAGACAGTTTTTTCCTTTTCTGCACCAAGATAACCCTTGCCTGATAATTGCAAGCTTCTCAAAGAAAACACGCAACAGAAAGTTTGATTAAACGTGGTCAAATCAAGGTCCCCTGTTCCTAACTCACACTTGGGTCGGTGGGAGACAGGGAGGGCATAATTGCAAAGCAGAGGTGGCATTGGGCTGTGTCCCAGAATTTGGACCGCAGGGGTCACAATAATTCCGTCAAGGGTGGACTGTGTTTTCCCTCTTCCCTTGTCCTTCACTGGCCAAGATCACTGGTTAATTCTGAACTCGCTTTCCCTGGTCATTTCGCTCTTCATTTGGGTCTTCATTAAGAAGTCCCATCAAATTCTAGAACACCGCCGAGTTCTTCAACTTTGCACCTCTTGCCCGTCTGTTTGAATGCAAAAAGGGCCTCATCACCATTTTTTTTTTTTTTAAATAGCAAGTCGACGTGTGAACAAACGCCCAAAGCAAGTACTGCAGGAATGCAAACGCATTTTATTTCGGCCCAAGGGTTTATCACACTGGTGTGCAATCTACACACTGTGTAAGCAATGTGCTTAATTGTCATAGGAGTCCATGACCTCTCCCCCGCCCCCCTTCCCCACCCCCGCGTTCCTGTGGGCACCGTCCGGCTCACTCCCGGCCTGCACGCGCAGTGTGTGCCGTGTACAGCGATGGCTGGTACTCATGGATACCTCGCCGCCGAGGCTCCTGTTTGGTGAAGGGCAGAGGGCACCACGGTTTGGAATGACGGAGAACGTGGGCATCGTTGACATTTCATACTCTGCATTGGGTGCTCCAATGCAGAGTAACCCCCCCCCCCCCCACCAGCCGCCTGGGGGGTGATGGAGAGCCATCCCGGGCGATTAGAAATATCCCAATGGTACTCCTGTGGGACGCTGATTGGAATGTGGCTGCTGTTGATGGCCCCTACAAACCCGGAGTATCCCCACCCCCACCTTCGTCCACCTTCGGCCGCCATCTTTACCAGCTTCTCAGCGATTGATACTGCAAGGAATTTCGGATGCAGGACTTAGTTGACAGCTGCGTGGAACTCGCCTGTGCAACACCACGCAGTTGTAACACATAGTCCCGAAAGCTGCGCACTACTGCCACATTCAGTGACCAGCTTCAAAAGGGCAACGACATGAACAGGAAAGGGAGAGACGGTGTGTCCTCTGGTTTAGCTGCATAAACAACTGAACACTTCCACACTTTCCCTTCAAGCTGCTGGGGGCAGTGGAGGGCTATACGGTATTGCATTTTGTTGTGATACTGATATCTTATTGGCAAATAATGGTGTGTTTGTCTAGCCCAGAGCTTGTATCTCGCTATCATTTTCCTTGCCCCATCTCTCTCCCTCCAAATCATTGCTTTATTTCTCTCAGGCCCAGCCTCTCTCTTTCTACCTCTCTTTCACTGTCTGACTCTCTTCCCATCCCTTCATCTCCCTTTCTCTCTTCTTTCCACTATCTCTTTCTCACTCTTCCTCTACTATCTTTAGGTTCTCTCTCTTTACCTCTCTTTCTCCCTCTTTCTCTCTCCCTCCCCCACCTTCACTCTGTCTCTCTCTCTGTCTCTCTTTATCTCAGTTTTTCTGTCCTGGTATAAAACGTCTCGGAACAGACAGTTTTCCAAATTGTAGACGAAAGTCCACTGGAGGCATAGACGGACATGAGAGATGTAATTGAGTAGGAGAACAACAGTTAACTGTGTTATACCTGGACAGAGGGACAGGTGGGAAGCTAGGCCTCATGAAACACACACAGACGCACACAGCCTGTGGAGCGAGAAGGTAATCAGGGGTTCAGTGACTTGGCCCACCACGGACAACGTTGCCCTTCTGCTTGGCATAAATAATGGAGGACCGTACTGTGCCATCAAATAACACACACACACACACACACACACACACACACACACACACACAGAGGACACCCAGCTGAAAGAGACAGAGGAACATACAGAGAACACCAAAATGCCAAAGCTGAATTATTCACGTGGCTTCGTGGTCCTGTGAGATGATTGTATCCCAACGAAAAAGTGAGTGAGGAGAGGGGAGAACAGCGATGGGGGGGGGGGGGGGGGTGGGGGGGGATGAGAGGAGTAATGGTGGAGGAGAAGGGAGAAGAATGGAGGGTGGAGGGGTGATGGAGTGGAAGGAGAAAGGTTGGATAGATGGATTGATGGATTGGTAGAATAGATGGTGAGGTAGAATAGATGGAGTGCAACTATTCCTGCAAAGGGTCACCCTCTTCCCTGTGCAGTGCTCTACATAGGGCCTTGGTCAGAAGTAGAGCACTATAGAGGGGATGGGTGTCATTGGGGATGTAGCCAGAGATAGTGTGGTCGTCCCAACCAGAGAGAACCAGAGGGACTGGGTGGCGGCAGCGTGTCAAGCCCAGGAGCAGAAGCTTGGCCCTGGGACTCTCTGATCCCTTCTTCCCCATATAGATATTAGTACATTAGCATATACAGTATCTCACGAAAGTGAGTACACCCCTCACATTTTTGCAAATATTTGATTATATCTTTTCATGTGACAACACTGAAGAAATTTTGCTACAATGTAAAGTAGTGAGTGTACAGCTTGTATAACAGTGTAAATTTGCTGTCCCCTCAAAATAACAACACACAGCCATTAATGTCTAAACCGCTGGCAACAAAAGTGAGTACACCCCTAAGTGACAATGTCCAAATTGGGCCCAAAGTGTCAATATTTTGTGTGGCCACCTTTATTTTCCAGCACTGCCTTAACCCTCTTGGGCATGGAGTTCACCAGAGCTTCACAGGTTGCCACTGGAGTCCTCTTCCACTCCTCCATGACGACATCACGGAGCTGGTGGATGGTAGAGACCTTGCGCTCCTCCACCTTCCATTTGAGGATGCCCCACAGATGCTCAATAGGGTTTAGGTCTGGAGACATGCTTGGCCAGTCCATCATCTTTACCCTCAGCTTCTTTAGCAAGGCAGTGGTCATCTTGGAGGTGTGTTTGGGGTCATTATCATGTTGGAATACTGCCCTGCGGCCCAGTCTCCGAAGGGAGGGGATCATGCTCTGCTTCAGTATGTCACAGTACATGTTGGCATTCATGGTTCCCTCAATGAACTGTAGCTCCCCAGTGCCAGCAGCACTCATGCAGCCCAAGACCATGTCACTCCCAAAACCATGCTTGACTGTAGGCAAGACACACTTGTCTTTGTACTCCTCACCTGGTTGCCGCCACACATGCTTGACACCGTCTGAACCAAATAAGTTCATCTTAGTCTCATCAGACCATAGGACATGGTTCCAGTAATCCATGTCATTAGTCTGCTTGTATTCAGCAAACTGTTTGCGGGCTTTCTTGTGCATCATCTTTAGAAGAGGCTTCCTTCTGGGACGACAGCCATGCAGACCAATTTGATGCAGTGTGCGGCGTATGGTCTGAGCACAGACAGGCTGACCCCCCACCCCTTCAACCTCTGCAGCAATGCTGGCAGCAATCATACGTCTATTTCCCAAAGACAACCTCTGGATATGACACTGAGCACGTGCACTCAACTTCTTTGGCTGACCTTGGCGAGGCCTGTTCTGAGTGGAACCTGTCCTGTTAAACCGCTGTATGGTCTTGGCCACCGTGCTGCAGCTCAGTTTCAGGATCTTGGCAATCTTCTTATAGCCTAGGCCATCTTTATGTAGAGCAACAATTCTTTTTTTCAGATCTTCAGATAGTTCTTTGCCATGAGGTGCCATGTTGAACTTCCAGTGACCAGTATGAGGGAGTGCGAGAGCGATAACACCAAATTTAACATACCTGCTCCCCATTCACACCTGAGACCTTGGAACACTAACAAGTCACATGACACCAGGGAGGGAAAATGGCTGATTGGGCCCAATTTGGACATTTTCACTTAGGGGTGTACTCACTTTTGTTGCCAGCGGTTTAGACATTAATGGCTGTGTGTTGAGTTATTTTGAGGGGACAGCAAATTTACACTGTTACACAAGCTGTACACTCACTACTTTACATTGTAGCAAAGTGTCATTTCTTCAGTGTTGTCACATGAAAAGATATAATCAAATATTTACAAAAATGTGAGGGGTGTACTCACTTCTGTGAGATACTGTATGTAGGCTCTGGTTTCTGGTGTCACACACACACACACACACACACACACACAGAGTTGTCAGGGGGTTTCCATGACAAAGGTCCCTTGACAGAACAAATGATAGCCCAGCCCCTTCCTCTGCCAATTACTGGCTAATACGAGAAGGACTTAGTCCTAGTTCAAACAGTCCTCTATCACAGCCATCACTGTCTGATCTAGCCCGGCTAGATCCCATTAAATGCGCCTCCGCTGACTTGTAACAATGGTTAGACAGCCTCTGCTGCTATTCCACTGTCGCTATGCATATTAATATATGTTTTATTAATTGCAAGCACATAAGGGTTACGTCGCTCGGATTCACAGGTTGGCTTTACACTCACCAAATTATGTGAAGATGAAAAGTGTGTAGCCGATATAACAGTCAAAGAGTACTTTTTATTTATGATTGACGTCTGGTTATTCACAGAATTGCTTATCCAATCACTTCAAATATTGCGGGTAGTTTTAAAGTGAAAATATGCATTGCGGTAACCGAGGCAGATTGGTAAACCTTTTAAATGTAATAGGTTTGTGGTTAAAATTTAATATAAGTTATCTTGATAATTTGTGAAATTTGTTCTTTAACACTTACAGGCATTGCAGTTTGTATTCAAAACACCCCGCCCATTAGGGCATTGCCCAATTTATGACTCACATGGCTTTTACAGCACAAATTCATATTAATATTGGTATTGCCTAGATGGCGCCAAAGAGAAAGCAGTGAAGTCACTCAGTCAGTCATCAAGGCATTCCAACAGGCCTAGAAAAATATCTGTGACACATCAAGTCTGCGTGAAACAAGCAGCGTACAGCATCAAATTACCTGTGACAGCGGCATGCAATACTCGGATTGGAAAACTTGGAACAATACTCCTTACTCAAGTGGTAGAAAGCATGGCTGTACCCTTCCGGAATACTATGCAAAGCTAAGTTAACTTTTAGCAATTAGATAACTATTTGCAAAGGTGTTAGCCAAAGATAGACTGCGAAGGAAGATTATTTAGGAAGCGGATTGACTGTCAAGTTTAACTTTTGAGCTGTTGGCATGAAGAAAAAAACAATGATTGTTTTAGGGGAGTGTGGAATTTGTACAGTACAATTAATGAAAGGCCACTTAGAATAAGGGCAAACTGGATTATATTCTCACCTTAATGCAAGGTAAGAACTCATTAAAAAAATTTCGGACTTTTGAGAAGTTATAGCGCTCCTGTAGCTTTTTGGTCAGTTACTTGCTTGTGTCGTACTGCAGTCATACACAACACCTACAAATTATGTGTATCTCGTTTGACCACCGGTTTAATAATGTGTGGTCCGTGGAAGTAGGCCTCTCTGAAAAATAACTAATAGTGAGTTGTTGTGAAATATGTAATCATACTGTAGTTTGTTGTTTGCTAAACTAACCAGCTTTCTCATGTCATGCGTCGCGGTCTTCACTCACTAGTTAATTACAGCACACTACTACTAGCTATACTGCTACTTAGGCAGTTGTCACCTACCACGTTATTGTCTTGGATATCTGGTTTCTTTTGGTGCTGGGATTTGAGTCGACAAATGTCTCTTATTTTTCTGAACTATATGAAGCAGAATCTCTAGTTGGCTACAGTAGTTAATGTTGTTTTAGCTCTCTATTATTAGTTTCTGTCTACCTGTTGAGTCCATATCGTTCATGGTTTTCTCTACGGTTTTATAGATGGCATTGTAGCTTTGTGGTGGATATTCCATTGTTGATGCTTATGGCGTAGTTATGTTGTGAGCTAATCTCGGTTGCATCTTGTATGCAAACTGACAAATATCCTCTTATAATGCATTGGTCACTATCTCCGGGCACAGGGTTGGGCAGCCTTGGTATAGACTACAATTTGTAGCTAATCTACTTCAAAATGCACTTGTAAACACATTGACTATGACAAAGTCTATGTTTATGGATAACCGATGGATTTCATTGTCCTGGCTTAAAGACACATTTTTGCTAGGTCAGGTGACTTACATGACAGTAGGTCCTATAGGCCTAGGAGTTAACATAACATAGCTTGCATTGTTACAGTCGCATTGCCACGCCAGAAAGCAGATTGCTAATTACATTGATTTAATTTGAAATGTCTAGCCAGCGTGTTGTGTGTGTGTGTGTGTGTGTGTGTGTGTGTGTGTGTGTGTGTTGGGTCGCAGAGGGGTGGAAGATGGTCCGTTAGCGTTGTGATGCTGCTGTCCCATCTGTGACTGAACAATGAGACAGCAGGCTGGTACACATGGTCTCCCCCTCACCTCATCCCCCTCTACCCTCCCTCCCTCCCTCCCATTCTCTTCCTCCCTCTGTCTACCTCTTTCTACCTAGAGAGAGGAGGAGGGTTAGACTGGTTGACTCGAGAAAGGAGAGGCGAAAGGGACGGCCCAAAACAAAAGGGAACAGAAGAATGCCTTCAGGTTAACACAGTGCTGCGTGAGTGTGCGAGACCTCATGTGTTTCGGCGAATGAGCACAACAAATTTGAACCATTCTGTGGTCAGCGCTGCACATTCACTGGCACGTGAAATGTTTCATCCCAATAGACGTATGTATGTCATGTAGTTTCCCTGCTATCTAATCCAGTCCAATGGCGGGAGGGATGTGGGGGGAGGTGGAGAAATGGATGGAGGGAGGGGTGGATGGCGAGGTGGAGGGATGAGAGATGAAGGGAGAGGGTTGAGCGGTATAGAGTGATAGGAGAGATGGAGGGGTGGAGAGATGACGGGGGGGGGCGCTAGAGGGATGGAGTAGTAGAGGGAGGTGTGGAGAGATGGGATGAAGGGATGGAATTACTGCTTGCTGTTTTAATTATTCAGAATTGCTGACAAGGAACTATCTCTATGGGAGGGGGAGCCGAAGGGAAGCGAGGCAGGAGGAAAGGAGGGAAGAGCCGAGGGATGGAAGAAAGAGGGGAAAAAAATGAAGAAAAAAGATGAGGCGTGACCGAAGGAAGGTACAATGGAAGGTAGACGAGAGAAGACGAGCGTGAGATCGGCAGCATGCTAATGTTTGTGACAGAGGGAGATCTAGACGTCCCCTTCAGCGGGTGAAAGGTCACCCACACTGACGTCAGTCACCAATGTCTCGCCCTCTGCGTCTGGACTCGCTGTCGCGCAATTTAACGTTTCACTAGGCGCCTTTGGCTAGTCTACTTCGTCAAGCCGGCAATCACGTGCATTTGGTTTCCTGTTTCCACTTCACGGGCCCAGTTTTGCCGAAGTAATTTCTCCAGATTTCGCCTATTGGATAGGATTAAATGCACAATTATTTGATGGTTCTATTCCTTCTTTTTCTGGGAGTGCTAACCCTGGGACGAAAGAGCTCTCTGCACAGTAGACAGTAGTTGCAGTAACATTTTATTCAGTCTAACTCTCCAACCCTGGGGATCTCCTCCGAGACTCCCATTCGTTCCACGTATGATCTCTTTCAGAGCTAGCTCAGCGAATAGGTGAGGCAGTTGAGCTAGTTCAAGGTTTCAACCAAATTGGGAAACATCTGGGAGGTCCCTGAGGAAATGTTTGAAAAGTGTATGGTGTTTAGTATATTATAAAAAGGCATGTCAGTTGTCACACATGTACAGTGCCTTGCGAAAGTATTCGGTCCCCTTGAACTTTTCGACCTTTTGCCACATTTCAGGCTTCAAACATAAAGATATAAAACTGTAATTTTTTGTGAAGAATCAACAACCATTGGGACACAATTATGAAGTGGAACGAAATTTATTGGATATTTCAAACTTTTTTAACAAATAAAAAACTGAAAAATTGGGCGTGCAAAATTATTCAGCCCCTTTACTTTCAGTGCAGCAAACTCTCTCCAGAAGTTCAGTGAGGATCTCTGAATGATCCAATGTTGACCTAAATGTTTGAAAAGTGCCTTTCGCAAGGCACTGTACATAAACCACACCTACCTTATTTTTTCCTGTCTGAATGTACAACCTATAACCCCAAAAAATAAATCAACCCAAACGCCACTTTGTTCCAAAATGTTTTCTCCCACTTCGTTTTTACAGAATGAGATGCTTTATCTGTTTATTTCTCCACCTTCATTCTTGACATTAGAGTGATTCTGGAGGGTTGAGTGTAGCATTCAGCAGTATGATCTAAATACCCACTCAATTTGATCACTGCAGGGAATGCAAACTTGTAGTGGTTTATAGGATTAAAAAGGCGTCTTAACGTTGTGATTTCCACTTTGAAATTTCTGAATTGATTTAATATAAGAAAAAATACCAACCACAATGAAAAAAGTCCATAAATTATATTACACTCAATTTCCATTTCCCCTGGCAGCAGGTTGTTTTTTCCTGCTGTGAGAAACTGATCAAATTAAGATAGGGCATCTGTATATTTGGCATGTCAGCTTTCACTTTTATTCACATTTATTCTCTCGTTTACTTTTTTTTTTCAATATAAAGCATCATTCTGGTTTTTCAGGGGTGATTTTTTTGTTTTTACATTGCAGTCAAGAATGTAAAGTAGCCACACAGACCGACACAGCGAGATAGCTAACCGTCATTATAAATGTACAGAATCAGGTCGTCATTTTCACTCCACTATGACGAAATTAGCAGAATGACGGCCCTGTTCCATCTCACTCAATTGGTGCCGTGGAAGCCCACTAAGCGAAATGCAACGGGGCCCACATTCTGCAAATTTTCTCATGAAGCACTCCTCTGATCTAAATACAATTTCCCATTTCCCAATGCAGAGTAAATTATGGAGCGGATGACATTCTTTAGTTTCCCCCCCAAAGAGTTTCCAAATCACACAGCTCCCGGTTGCAGCGCGCCAACAATGCCAGAAGGCCTCACATTGAATGGTTGTAAATATCCGGGGTGGGTGGGGTGGGCGTTGCCTCTGTCGCCTTGCCTCGACGCAATCTAGCGACTCCTTGTGGTTTGCCGTGCTACTGCAAGCTTTATCCTGGCTGTTAGCCAGTGTGTACGTTCAGGTCCAGGTGGATAGGCGCTCATGGGTACTTGCTGGTTGGGTGGGCAAGTGTAATATAAAGAAAAAGCGGTGATTTGCTTTGAAGGACACTATTTACCAAAGCAAAGAACCTATATTACCAACCAGATGAAGATTCACCAAGCCCAAAAAGAAATGAACGTAAATATCTAAATGTAAATGCAGATCTTTTGTTTAAATTAAGCTACGCTATGGAAGTGATGGATCTGCATTACAGTTGTGTTCATCACTGTTCTACTCCTCTCTGCAACAAACCTGAAGCCTGGGCCCTGAGGCTCTCCAAAAGCATACTTGTGTATTTTTTAGAAGTCATCAGGTATTTTAGGAGATTTCCACTGGATAAATGGGATCTGAGCATAGCATGTTCACCTTTCACACCAGGGATCAGAACATGTGGAGGGGCAGAGGGCTGGAAAGCCTGCCGTTCGCTGTGGATGTATGAAAACAGACTTGGTTGACTCTTTGAGTGGAATAGGTCCACGGCAGTCTTTTCCCTTGCCATCACTGTAATACATGTTCATGTTCATTTCATCTCTCCACAATACCGTCTCCAGAACTCCGCAGGCTGTTTCAGGTACTTTTTAGCAAACTGTAACCTGGACATCCTATTTCTGTGGCTGACTAGGGATTTGGACCTTATAGGTTAGGCTCTTCAGTTCTCCTGGTGAGTTCTTTTAATGGCTGGCACATCCACCTCCTGGAAAATGGTCCGGATCGTTCGGAAAAAACATTTTATTTATTTGTTAGTGTGTTATTATGGCAAGGATTCTTTGTTCATCCACTGTGAAGGTCTTCCTCAATGTACAAGGCCGTTTGTGACAGCTGTTTAGGAAATGTTGTCAATTCTAAATGGCGAATGTGTGAAGTAATACTCGATAAAAGCTAAGAATACAGATTCGTAAATTTCATAGTAATTGTATGATGTGAAAATCAACAAACAAGAACAAACGCTTCACCATTCTTGGAGGGAACCGTATGTAACAGGCGACTGTTATCCGGCAAACTATTTACAAAATTAACTCATGAAACAGTAAATGTGCAGCATATTGCCCATGTAGGCTTGTTCATTTTAATGTATGTACCCATAGACCTAAGGAATATCTTCAGCATACGTGTCAGGTCCAGTAGCTGTTTAGGAAAATAAACAGTTTAGAAATGCTATTTTGTTTGTTTTCTCTGTTTTGTCATATTGCTTGGTGTCCCAAGGCAAAAATACTTTTGTGATGACTGGATTATACATCAGCTACTTTCTTCTCCTCTGTTGTCACCTTCTCTCCTTTCTGTTCTCTCACCCCATAGCTTTTATTGCACCTTTCTCTCCTGGTTTGACGTGTCCCTGCATGTCCCTTCATTCTTTTTGAAATAAGTGGCTATATAGCGATAGCACAATAGCTAACTAGCTTTAGCACGGTTACTGGTGGTACGTGGGAACAGATGCCGTGTTAGCATTGGCTTGCAAAACGACCTCTATGAATGTAACCAATGACTACCTGCGTATGAAGGGTCTCATGCTGCAGCTGGACTGGGCCCTGTTTTGTATGATTTAGAATAGCAGCGTTCCTTGAAGTGTGTGTGTGCGTGCGTGCGTGCGTGCGTGCGTGTTTCAGTGCTACAGTGAATATATGATCTGACGGCAGATAAAGTGTCTTCCATCTTGAGACAGAACTGAGAGACGGTGCTTTTCAATATTTTATTCGAAATACTAAAACATGGTTACCGGACATCATAATTGATCACATCACTCCATGTGTGCATGTGCGTGCTTTGCAGTGTGCTGGATGTGCATGTTACAGATGGGGATGTAAAAAATTGACAGTTAAGTTTAGGGATTCAGTCTGAGTGGTTAAGTGAAGGGTATGAGACGGGCTAGGTTTAGGTGTACATTCTGAATGGTAAATTAAGATTGAATGTTTTGGATGGGGATCAGTTTGGGCATTCTTTCCAACTTGTTAAGGGTTTGAGAAAGGCAATTCCAAACCAGAAACACTATTTCTCGCACTTGGATTGAATGCCAGCAACGTACCAGATTCACATCTTTTATTAACCTTTGACTTAAACACAGCCGGAATCAACACTCGACCTCAGATGCATACATTTGTTTTTAATTAGGAAGCATTCAGCTCTGACACTGCTAGTACAATGTAACAGATTCCATTTCTTGCTTCGCTGCTAATCCTTTTTTTTTTCCTCCATTGAAAACGTTATTCCGTCCTCAAACTCTTCCCAGCCCAACCTCCCTGACTGGAGCACAGCCAGAGGATCACATCACAGTGACCACGACCTTGTCAACCCTGTCCGTGGCAGGATGTCATTAGCTGACCAAGCCAAGCTGAACTCTGACACCTCGATGTCCACAGATCAACCCGCCTTTCCCGGAATTTCGTCATTAGATATTTTTTCCTGCTTTTTTCCATGCTGCTGTGGTGTCCTGTGATGGTCTTGAAAATGTCTGTCTGCGTAGTATTCGAAATTGCGGGGATCTGATGCTATGGTGTTAATACGTCAAAGCTCCAAATGTTTAGGCCGTACCGCACTGCTACGTACGGAAACATGCTGCTACTCCAAAGGGGTCTCACCTTGACTAGAAGTGATCTCACCCTGCCTTGGACGGATCACTGCCGATCACATTACGATCACATTACCAATGTGCATCAGGTGTGTATCAGGTTATTTGGGGCCAGGAATTTACGACTGTCTGTTTTAGTAGGTTAGAATCAGATAGAATCAACGTAGAGTCACTCTGATGACCTCTCAATCAATGATGTGTTTTGCGGTGGGTGATTTCAACTGGAGAAAGTCTTCATGTGGAGTTGGACTGAAAGTTGAGATGAACATAAATGTTGCAGCGGTTGAAGGCGCCTGTCGATGCCCTGGGAACAAACCTGGCGTGATCTCCCTACTAGTTCAGTAGTCTGGCGTGATTTCTCTACTACTAGTTCAGTAGTCTGGCGTGATCTCTCTACTACTAGTTCAGTAGTCTGGCGTGATCTCTCTACTACTAGTTCAGTAGTCTGGTGTGATCTCTCTACTACTAGTTCAGTAGTCTGGCGTGATCTCTCTACTGTTAGTTCAGTAGTCTGGCATGATCTCTCTACTACTAGTTCAGTAGTAGTTCTGTTCTGGCGTGATCTCTCTACTACTAGTTCAGTAGTCTGGCGTGATCTCTCTACTGTTAGTTCAGTAGTCTGGCATGATCTCTCTACTACTAGTTCAGTAGTCTGGCGTGATCTCTCTACTACTAGTTCAGTAGTCTGGCATGATCTCTCTACTACTACTTCAGTAGTCTGGCGTGATCTCTCTACTGTTAGTTCAGTAGTCTGGCGTGATCTCTCTACTAGTTCAGTAGTCTGGCGTGATCTCCCTACTAGTTCAGTAGTCTGGCGTGATCTCTCTACTACTAGTTCAGTAGTCTGGCGTGATCTCTCTACTACTAGTTCAGTAGTCTGGCGTGATCTCTCTACTACTAGTTCAGTAGTCTGCCGTGATCTCTCTACTACTAGTTCAGTAGTCTGGCGTCATCTCTCTACTACTAGTTCAGTAGTCTGGCGTGATCTCTGTACTAGTTCAGTAGTAGTTCTGTCGACATCAGAAAATTTAATGGTTGGGACGGATTCACCAGGACACATCGTTTCTGTCCCAGGGCACGGAGCTACAATTCCAGTAATGAAGTCGATACGAACAACCCAACATTAACTCCAAGAACACGATGCTAGCCCCCAATGCTAATACTAACACCAGTGCCAATCTCAACTGTTATGGTAAACCTGATGTTTAAGCCAAAAATAGCCCGTCAGTACCCTGTTTTTTGTTTTTAAATAGTTTAAATAGGACAACTCGTTCACACACCCTGGGCAACAAACAAGACAAGAAAACAGCCACAGACACTTACGGAAATAAGCTGAGAGTTTATTCACACACATTGAACTAAAACACACACTTGTTCTTTTGCTGGTGTTTGTTTGCGTGTGGACTAGTTTAAAAGTGTGTGTGCTGTCTCCGTGATGGATGTGGGTGGGCGCGGGTGTGCAATGGCGGTATCTCCATGCGGGTCACGCTGGCATTCTGTTTAGCGGTCTGTCAGACATTTAGGGTCAGGCCCTCGGGGAGCAGGAGGGAGAGCGGGGGAGCAGGGGGGAGAGAGAGGGGGAGGAGGGTGGGAGACGGACGGCGCGAGACGAGGGAGTCTTCAGGGATACCAGTGAACTCTACAGCCACGGTGTGTGAGAGGACTTATAAAGATGAGAGTGAGCAAGAGGGGGGAAGGGATGGAGAGAGAGACGAGGGGTCGGGAGGATGGAAAGAGAGAGAGAGGGAGCGAGTTGGGGCACCAGCAGCGAAGAAATGGCCCAGTTGAGCAACATTGAGGGCTGTTCGGGACTACTGAGTGTACACTACATAGGGACCAGAGGTCACAACTAGTTTGTCTTGAATGTTTGCCAGGCAGACAAGAATGTTGACAAGAATCCAACAAGAAGATGCCTTCCTGTCAAGGTTATTCATATTAGTCTGCTGTTAATTTCATTGGCACTTGAACTTGGTTTCTGAGAGGAAGAAGGAGTAGGATAGAGGAGGAGGAGTAGGATAGAGGAGGAGGAGTAGGATAGAGGAGGAGTAGGATAGAGGAGGAGTATGAACATGGACCAGGATTAGGGAGTGGGATGAGGAAGAAGAGGCTGAATAAAAAAAAACATCACAGCTAAAGAGCTAGAGGTAATGTTTGATCAGGAGTGAACTAGTTTATTGAATTGGAACATATAAAAGGAGGGGGAGGAGAAGATAAGAGGAGGTGATGGGGGAGGTGAGCTACTTAGCATTATAAAAGCAATGTTGTGATGCAGAGCCGGTCTCTCTGTGCGTGAGCATGAGAAATGGATATTGAAAAACAATACATAAATATTGTCCCCTGTCAGCAAGATTAGAAAAGCAATATCCAAACTCAGCAGGGTTAGGGAAAGAACAGATTTCTAAATGGTAACTGCTAGCTGCCAAGATGAACAGGGTGTGTTTGAGCCAGAGACTAACGTCAAGAGAGACTTAGGAATTATTGGCGTTAGGGGAGAGAGGGATGGACGTCCTGAGAGATTTAGGGATTATTGGAGAGAGAATGAGAGAAAGACAGGAGGGATCAGGGAAAGGAGGGGAGAGAGCAACAGACATAGAGAGGGAGAAAGAGACCGAAGTAAAGTGGGAAAGAGACAGACATAAAGAGGGAGAGCAAAAGAGACAGAAAATAAATGGTAAAGAATAAGGGCTAAAGACCATTTCACCCATAGACATTTGACTAAGAAATACTTTTATCGCTACTTCAATCATAGATGTTTGACTAAGAAACATGTATCACTACTTCAATCCAGGGCTGCACAATTAATCGAAATATAATTTGCGAAATTGCGATATTAACATGTGCAATATCCAAATCGCCAACTCGTGCGATTTTCAGCTCCAAAAAATGTGAATGAGATGCCCTTCATGCGAGACAACGGGCATGCATTGTACATCCGTAATTGCTTTTCTTGCAGGTGCTGTAGGTATTTTTGTAGGTTACTTAAATACCTGGACTAATTTTGTTTAAGTACTTGATGGTTTTTCAATGTTAGTTAACACAGCAACTGCTAGCAAAGACATCTGCTTCATGCTAGCGAGTGGCACCAAGATATTGTCCCACATATCCTACACAACAGCATGGTTATTAAAAGTTTTAGCTTCAATGTTGGTGCCTACAAACTTAATATGGGAGAAAATATACCTCAGGGGTTGAGAAATTTTGCCTAACCAGCTATGGCAATGGCAAAAACATGGCAAACACTGCCACTGCATTAAATGAGCAGTTAAACGAATAGTTTGATACAGGCTGCACCTTCAGATTGGTACTGAAGGTGCAAAATGAAAAATGGAAAATACTGAACTTTAACTCTATTTGTATTCAGTTTAATAGCACATTCTGCAGGCTATGATATCTATTTCTAAGCGAGATTATCTACGCTGTTTACACCTTGTTTAGGAAAATCACAAATCATAACCGTAATTACAATACCTGTCAAAGAAATCGCGATTAAATATTTTATCCAAATCGTGCAGCCCTACTTCAATCATAGGCGTTTGACTAAGAAATACATTTACCACTGCTTCACCTATAGACATTTGAATAAGAAACATTTATCACCACTTCACCCATAGACATTTGAATAAGAAACATTTATCACTATTTCATCCATAGACATTTGAATAAGAAACATTTATCACTGCTTCACCCATAGACATTTGAATAAGAAACATTTATCACTAATTCATCCATAGAGCATAAGGAAAAGCATCTGAGAAAGAGAATGAAAGAGATGGGTGGTGCCAGGTAGAGATGGGTGGTGCCAGGTAAAGATGGGTGGTGCCACGTAGAGATGCAAAGTGAGAACAGAGAGAAACAGTCACTCACTGTGAGAGAGACCCCCAAACACAATACACCAGTGGAAAATTGCAGTTCCATTTCTGGTTCCTCTAAAACCAAATTGATCCCTGTGTTGCAGTTGTGAACACGCGGCTCTTAATCACACACACACACCACACTGTCTCTGTCAAACACACAGAGACACACACACACACACACACACACCACACTGTCTCTGTCAAACACACAGAGACACACACACACACACACACCGTCAGATATGAGAGAAACAAATGGAAATTCATATTGAATTAATATCTAGCTGCATTGTTTCGTTTTTTTTCTCACTGACATTTCCTTTTAATCACTAAATTAGCATAGCCAGTTCAGACAGAAAACCTGAGTGCTCATTGGTCAGTGACGTATCAGCAGACACCTGGGATCCCTCCAATCACAATGTCAGATTTCATGCTGACTTTTTAATCGCTAGGTCACACACTCTGTGCTGTTCTCACTAGCATGCCGGTGTGAAACCACCCACCACCCCTGCCTCCACCTGATTGGTCCTGTGTTTCCTTTGTTGGGGGGAGGGTACTGTGTACCTTGCTCATTGCCTATGGGGATTCTTATTGATAATATTATGGTGATGTTGTTGGTAGTATTTTATACACAGTCATGTGATGGCAGTGAGTTACCTCAGAGGAGCAGAACCTAACGCCAAGACCTGTAGAAAATTCTTGTTGTTCGTGTTCCAATAAGTTGTTAAACTTAAACGTGCCGTTTTCTGTCTGAATTAGCGACTGGTTTATGGGGTGATATTAACACAGCTGTGGTTTCCCATTTATATTTATTAATGGTTAAGTTTACATTAATAAATATCTATAAATAGGAGTGAAATCATGGTTTTAAGGGTGCTGCTCACCCATTCAATACTTCCAATCCAAACGTTTTAGCAGCCTGCCAGTGTTTCTGAATGTAACAGTGCTTGACATGGCCACTCATGGCCTTTTTCAAGTAATACAGTAAGGTCCGGAGATAATTGGACACTGACACAAGTTTTGTTATTTTGAGTGTTTACCAAAATATATTAAAGTGACAGTTAAATAATGAATATGGGCTTATAGTGCAGTCTCTTGGCTTTAATTTGAGGGTATTCACATCTAAATTGGAGGAAGGGTTTAGGAATTACAGCTCTTTTATATGTAGCCCATTCTTTTTCAAGGGACCAAAAGTTATTGGACAATTAACTCAAAAGCAGTTTCATGGACAGGTGTGGGCTATTATTCATTATTTCTTCATTAAATAAGCAGGTAAAAGGTCTGGAGTTGATTCCAGGTGGGGCATTCACATTTGGAAGCTGTTGCTGTGAACGCGGTCAAATGAGCTCTCAGTGCAAGTGAAACAGGCCATCCTTGGGCTGCAAATAAAAAAAATCCATCAGAGAGATAGCAGGAACATTAGGAGTGGCCAAATCAACAGTTGGGTACATTCTGAGAAAAAAAAAGAATGCACTGGTGAGCTTTGTAACACAAAAAGACCTGGATGTCCACGGAAGACCGCAGTGGTGGATGATTGTAGGATCCTTTCCATGGTAAAGAAAAACCCCTTCACAACATCCAGCCAAGTGAAGAACACTCCAGGAGGTAGGCATATCATTATCCAAGTCTACCATAAAGAGACTTCCCAAGAGCAAATACAGAGGGTTCACCACAAGGTGCAAAACATTCATAAGCCTCAAGAATAGAAAGGCCAGACTAGACTTTGCCAGAAAACATCTAAAAAAGCCAGCCCAGTTCTGGAACAGCCTGCTTTTGACCGATGATACTAAGATCAACCTGTACTAGAATGATGGGAAGAAAAAAGTATGGAGAAGGCTTGGAACGGCTCATGATCCGAATCATACCACATCATCTGTAAAACACGGTGGAGGCAGTGTGATGGCATGGGCATGCATGGCTTCTAATGGCACTGGGTCACTAGTGTTTATTGATAATGAGACAGAAGCAGCCGGATGAATTCTGAGGTGTATAGGGAAATATTGTCTGCAGAGATTCAGCCAAATTCAGTGAAGTTGATTGGATGGCGCTTCACTTTGCAGATGGACACTGACCCAAAACATACTGCGAAAGCAACCCTGGAGTTTTTTAAGACAAAGAAGTGGAATATTCTGCAATGGCCGAGTCAATCACCTGATCTCAACCCAATCGAGTATGCATTTTACTTGCTGAAGACAAAACTTAAGGCAGAAAGACCCACGAACAAACAACAAAAGAAGACAGCTGCAGTAAAGGCCTGGCAAAGCATCACAAAAGAGGAAACCCAGTGTTTGGTGATGTCCACTTTAAGCAGTCATTGCCTGCAAAGGATTCTCGACAAAGTATTAAAAATGAACATTTTATTTATGATTGTGTTAATTTGTCCAATTACATTTGACTCCCTGAAATAAGGGGACTGTGTATGAAAATGGTTGCAAAACATTTCATACGATATTTTTGTTCAACCTCTTGAATTAAAGCTGAAAGTCTGCACTTCAATTGTATCTCTGTTATTTCATTTGAAATCTGTTGTGGGGTCGTACAGAGACAAAATTATGAAAATTGTGTCAGTGTCCAAATATTTCCAGACCTAACTGTATATAGACCACAGCTGCCCAAACCTGTTCCTGTAGAGATCTACTGTCTTGTAGGTTTTCTCTCCAACTCTGATTTAGCACACCTGATTCTAATAATTAGGTGGATTAAAAGCTCAATCAGGTTAGTCACATGGTGTTGAATAGTTCCTACAGTAACTTGACTATCTCTCCACTGAGATGTCAGATATAAACATATGTGCGTGCGCACACACAGACACACACACAGACACACACACATTACTCACCAGATCCGGTAATAGCCTTTTAGGGGCCCTAAGCAGAATTTGATTTGTGGGGCCCCTCTCTCATGCGCTAAAAGCTACATTATAAATGTTTATGTAATGACCACAAATGTTTGAGCAAACATACAATGTACAAATATGCATTTAAATCGGAAAATTCTACAGAGGGGCTTGTTCAAGACTTGATCATTTATTGAATAATTACTTTCATAACAGCATGTATTTCTTTGCTTTGCAGCAGAACAAATCCAAAAACTCTAAATAATTAACTTTAACAGAGCTTATTCCACAATATTATTGGCGGCTTGTAGAAGTAGTAATATATTAGCTAAGATTTCAATCAGGTGGTTCTCCTTCATTTTGGAATTAAACTCACCTGGGGTGACTGCAATTTGAACATCATCTATCCAGTCTGAATAAAGAAAAGGACCCTTTCTCCTGTTCTGTGTCTGAGGTCAGAAAAAACTGATTAAGGGCGAGCGGGGACAGTCTCTCGGCTACAAGTCCATCTCCCGGGTCCTTGGTACATGCTACAATGTTTCAGGATATATCTTAGGTGGCCGGATGAGAGCAATTTGGAGCTTTTTGCCAAAAGAAAATAAGAGTTAAGCCTTCAAAGAAAAAAAATATTTTCCCCACAGTCAAACATTAGACTTAATTGATGCTATTGTTTTGTGTGTATACATACACACTGTTAACCATGCCTAACAACAGCGAGGGATGTCAACTCGAGACGAGACTGTTGGACGAGTCTGAGGTCAATTACAATAATAAAGGATGTGTTGTCTGAATTACAGTAATGCATAGAAATACACTATTTTTAGGTGCTGTAAATCGCAAATTTTCAATAGTGTTTTCGCACACACACGCAAACACACACTTGATATCAGGTCAGATCTCCTCCGGAAAATCATGTCACCCTCACATCTAAAGACTTACCTTACTGGATGAGATGAAGTGTGTGTGTGATGGAAGTAGTTTTAGCAGAGTTCGGACATCATGAAAATGTCTCCCTGAAACCAGGAGGAGGAAAAAACCCAGGCCCTTCAGACAGAGGGCCCTAGATAGGGAACGGGGTGCAAAGTGGTCACTTGGGGGGGAGGGGGGAGGGGTGCAGGAAGTGACTGGTGTGGTTGCCATAGTGAAAAGGGCTTTTGAGATGGGATTGGTCCACGGCACAGCCAGAGGTGGTCATAGTTAGAGGGCCCACACGCACAGAGGGTGCAGATGGAACCTACAGGAAGTGATGTATTTATCCTGCAATGATTACATTTAACGCTGGCGGGCGCCAATTAACTTGATTGATTTGGAAGTTGATTGGTTATGCCTGAGAGGATAAAGGATTGCTGCTACTAATGGTATGGAGCCTTAAAGAATCGGTATATTATAATTCTATTATTATATTCATAACATAATGTCACGGTATTTAAAGAAGTGTCTGGAGTTTGGTATGAATGTTTGGGGTATATAATGGAGATTCGGGGGGGTCCGTAATTTGAAGCTCTGACATGAAGAGGGGAAATCCAGGGACTGTAAGTCCCTATACTATTAATAGGATGGTAATTAACTCAAGTCAAATGGAAATTAGCTCTCAAAAACAACTTATTAAAACTCTAGGAGTAACAAATGATCCTGTCAGAAGAATCTGGTGCCCCACCCACGAAAACCCTAAAATTTGTTGTTGTGCTGCCAGATGTTTTGTGTTTTTTCTCCTGTCTTTTAATGTAACCCAATTCATTTCTTGACAGTGCGCTTCATATCGACATGTAAATGGTACAAAAATGTGACGCAGAGCAGGAATGATAAATAATAGGGAATAACAGATTACAAGGACATAGATTTCCCCAGATGTTGCTCCTGAAATGATCATTGTTCCACTGGTAAAATCATGAATATCAAATGGATAATAATGAACTCATGAATACAAGATTACATAAATATGCCCCTAAACCTCAATCAAATAGTTGTTCTACTTATTGTCCCCCCATCTAGATCAGAACATACTTTATTTTCATATTAACAAATCATATCTCCCTTCTCTGCGTAGGTACAGTAAGCTGGCTGCCTTTTCATTGGTCACAGCCCCTTTGTTCAGCCAATCACTACACGGCTGGACTGGGTCTTATTTATTTGGTCAATACAACAGTGCTGTTTTTTTTACGGTTTTCCAAACACAGCAGAGAAGATCTCTTTGCCTCAGCGTTCAGCTGGGATCAACCGGTCGGCTCAATTCTATTACTATTTTTTTTATCCATCCAGTCCCCTTGATCCCTTACATAAATAGACCAGTCTTATGCTTCCCTGCTTCGGTTCACAGCTCTAGTAATGGCCGTCCTGGCAGAGCAGGAATTGTCGATACCCCAGGGCTGGGAACGTGGACATTGCCCTGCATAGGGTGCCGTCTCTCAGGCAGGATGTTAAACGCATGTCCAGAATCTCTGCTGTCATTAAAGAACCCATTGCGATAATTGTAAGAGTAGGCGTGTCCTGGGCACATTTCCCAGCAGGCCCTCCTATCATCATCGCCACCTGATCATCGCCAGCTTCTGATTGGCTCATTCATCCCCTCTCCTCCCACCTAAGTTTGCTAGTGGTTCTTCCATCACATGTTGTCTGCTTTTAATATATTTGTCCCAAACTGTAACATGAAGCTTTTTCCATGGCTGTGTGTCTGACAGGCATGTCAGATATGAATTTTAGCTGTGGGGCTGCTGTAGGGTCCAACGCTGCAATCTGTTTCTCTCATCCTCTTTTCATCCTCCTCTCATCCCTCTCTTCCATTACGCTCAGACGCTTTTTGAAATCAATGCCTCTCAGTGACAGGCTCAAAAACAAATCTGGTACAGGTTACGACAGTTCTGTGACATTTTAAGGTTTCTCTTTCGTTGGCTTAAGACAGCTCATAATGCGACTTAGAGCTCCGGGGTGTTAGTACGGGCCCAGCTGTGTCTGGTTAGCAGTTTCAAATCCCAGATTGCGCCGTCTAAAGTGTCTTCATCCAGAAAACTGTCATTGATCAAGTGTTCTGTGTGTCTGGGTGTGTTTGACAACTGTCCAGGAATGTAACCCATCAACTAGTTAACCCTTTCGGGTTATTCCCCTATTCCCTGTCTCTCTAGGTTTTCTGAGTGGTCTTTACAGAAGTGTGTGTGTGTGTGTGTGTGTGTGTGTTTGTGTGTGTGTGTGTGTGTGTGTGTGTGAGCCCGAGCGCGTATTGGTTCTGTGCATGTAAAAATTCACATATTCAGTGTGTTTACTTTGGGAGCTCTCTCTCTCTTACCTCAGAGCAATCTGGAGAGAAAGGAAAAAAAATATCAAATGTCACTCCACTTGCTCTACGCTTCAGTGATGACTGTGTGTGTGTGTGTGTGTGTGTGTGTGTGTGTGTGTGTGTGTGTGTGTGCACGCAGGTACTTCTGCGTACAAGGTTTACACACCCGGGACATCATACCAGATTCACGTCAATATTTGACGTTTGTCTAGGTGAGTAAACATCTCTGAAGTTAAAACCCTCCACAGGTTATTTACATGGTATTGCAGTCACTAAGTTGTTGTGCTGGATGGTTGGTGTAGTGATGGTGTAGTATAATTATATAACAGTTGTAGTATTTAAGAAAAGTTTGTTGATAATCAACCATTACTATACTGACGGCGACTCTGTGAGGAGTTTCAGTGAACTCGCTGACAATGTTGGCGTGTTGAACGCTAGACGCCGGCCAGACATGTTAAATAGTTTTTGTTTTTAAGCCATTCCCAAAATCTTAAAGTGGAACTGATAGAGATTTAGCTTTGATTCAGACATTAAACAAACTGTCAGTCATAACTGAGGGGTCAAAATAATTTAACTCACAGTTCATGCCATCAAACCAATTTTATAAGAACTTTTAAAAATAGACAATATTTGACATATTCCAGGATTAGTCAAAGGCGATTTTTGGAAGAATAGTTTGATGCAGCTCAATGTCTGATTAAACTAATTCACCAATGAATAAGTTTCATTGTAAATTTATTGGGAATATTTTAGCTATCGGTCGTATTCAAAACCTTGCTGCTTGATCGCTAAATAACATTTAACAACTCAATGTCGTTAACCAAATCTAACAAACTAAGTCTGAGGATGGCATAACCGTCAACCTAAAGAGACCAGTGATCTCAAGACAGTCACAAACGTTTTTCTTTTGTGGATACAGTTCATCATTACGGAAGTCATGATTTTAGACATCTCAGAATGTATGAAACGAGTCATTCACTAATTTACTGAACCAGATCAACTGTTTTCCACAGATAGCACATCATTAAAGCCAGTTAAAGGCACATGGCATCGATAAGTTTCATCTTCCCTTTTTGTTAAAATGTGGGTTGGCGGGCAAATTATCAGGAAAGAAAACAAAAAATGTTCAGGAGTACATTTTTTGCCTTTCTTGTTGCAAGAACGGTTTAATTTCCAGTTGGAACCTTAACTGGTCCAAGCCTACATTTCACCCCCGGATTAACCAGAAAAAAAGGATCACATCCCAGGGGGCCGTGGCATCGCCTTCACCGAGTTAACCGGAATACGTTTATCTCCCCTCTGTTCTCATTCTGAAGAGAACTGATACCTCAGATGCCGAAGAAACTTTGTGATACCTTGTTATGCACAACGCACCGCACCACTATGCCAAACAAACTGCCCCCCGCCGCACACACCACCCCCCTTCACATAGACCCCTGCCACTGGACAGGTACTCTAACTCAGACGGACAGCGGTGAGATTGTCTGCCAGGGGTTTGCACCCTGATGTATTCCACCGAATCGACTAACCAATCAATACAAAACTCCCGTGAGCCTCTGTGCTGTCAGCCTGTCACCAGGAAGCGTCCAGGGTGTCAGGTGGTGACTGCCCTGTGACGGAGGACATCTTTAACCCCCCACTTTGACCCTCAAGGCCAAATGTCACCAGCGACATGTTTAAGCCAATGGCAGTTAATCAGGAAGTGTATTCGTCAATGCAGAGATCCAATCCGGCCTGCCGCTGCCTGGAAACTCACAATTTATTGGGAAGATGTTAATTTGTCAGTAGGTGCCTTTACTCGTGTGTGTGTGTGTGTGTGTGTGTGTGTGTGTGTGTGTGTGTGTTTGTGTTTGTGTGTGTGTGTGTGTGTGTGGTGTCCTAACTTCTGAAGAGTTTTTGTCATATGCCACAGAAATCCTACACGTTTTAAAATAGTTCTTCTTATTGCACAAGTGACCTCATTTGTTTTCATCACTTTGCACTTTAATTTTGGGATCCACCCTGGTAAGAAAACATTTGCTTAATGATGTGTAAGTTGAGAGGGCAGGAGAAGGACATTGCTTCATACAAGCCCATTTTTGTGAGCAATGACTTGTCATATTTCTTTGATTACCTTTAAACTTTTTGAAAAGGAGGACAGAATTGAGACGGAAGGCGAGGACATTTGTCTGAGAATATGATTGGTCCTTCATTCCTATTCCGTTCTTATCCAGGTTCCAAACCCCTCTGTGAACACACCTCACTGGAAGGATGACATGCAAACTCAAAATAGCAGTCAGACACTTAGACAGCGTGTGCATAACACAAAAACACACACACACACACACCCACAGATGCACACCGAGACACTTGGAGACAGTCTGCTTTGGTCTCCAAGTTGCCCTGGAAGACTAATCCATAATGAAGTAGTGTTGCAGAGCGCTTCATGAAATAATTTTAATTGTAAATGTATGAGGTAATTATGCTGCTGAATTAGCCCAGTGACTTATAGTGGAATAATTACTGTGTGTGTGTGTGTGTGTGTGTCTGTGTAAGTTGTGTGTGGGTTTGACTTATTGTGGAATAATTATGCTCTTCAGTGGGGTGGAACGGGACGGAAATGTCGGCTGAGAACACACTCACACGAGGGAGGGAGGAGGAGAGAGGGAGGAGGAGGAAGGGAGGGAGGAGGAGGAGGAGGAGGAGGGAGGCATGGATGGAAAGAGGGAGCAAGACAGAAATTGAGAAAGGTAAGGAAAGGAGGGATAGAGATGGAGTGAGCAGAGAGAGAAGAGGGAAGCGGTAGAGGGAGTGAGAATTAGGAAGAGGGAAAGGGAGACTATTTTAGGTAGATGACAGGAATGGAGATGTACAAAGAAGATGTAGTTAGAAGAGAATGTCTGGTAAAGAGGCGATGGAGGGATGGTAGAGAGACATTACTATCAAGTAAAAAGATAGTGACTAGGAAAATGAGAGAGAAAGGCAGAGAGAGAGAGATCAAGTCTTTATTGTACACACACGCATACAACCTGACACACAGCAGTTTTATTAATTTTGTTCAAGAATGGGTTAGTACAGTCAGTATCATCTTCACATGCTTACAGAGAAGGAAGGATGGGAGGAAACGAGTGGAGGATGGGAGGAAACGAGTGGAGGGATGAGGGAAGAGAAGAGGGAAGGAGGGAGGCAAGACGGCAAACCCCCCCCCCCCCCCCCGCCCTCTCTAAACACACCCTGCACTTCTCTCCATATAATCTGTGTATGGAGAGAAGGGCAATTATTGCATATTAATCATGTGATGGATGCGGAACACGTTTGTGCTTACGAGCAAATAATTGATCAATCAGGGAGGGAGTGGGATCGTTTTAAACCTGACACACAACACATCCATTACACCTGATTACTGCAGAAATTATTAATCTCTACCAACCCAACTACATGCTCAGATTAGTCATCCTGCACAGCGTGAGTAGAGAACTTTAATGTAATGAATGTACTGGATGGTGCTAATATGTTGGCTTAAAACCTGATGTAAAATTAGCTGATTTGACTTGCAACTTATGGTGTTATTAAATATTGTAAACATTACTATATCAAGTATTAGACCTGCTTACTGTAGATACTGTATTGCTGTATGCAGTATT
>JACXGI010005715.1:34856-45657 GCA_016801175.1 Esox masquinongy
CCCCCCCCCCCCGAGGAAAACGCGTTCCTTCGGCCACTGCCTAGCAACCGTCCCATTACACTGTTCTGTTAGAGAGAAAGAGGTCCCCTTAGATGGAGGGGACGGTGGGGGGGGGGTAGAGGGAGAATGAGGAGTGGTGACTCCCTGTCTCTCCCCCTGCTCCACCTTTCACCACTCTGCTGCTCTGTCATTATCCCTTCCATTATCACCTCCTCCTCTCCTTCTCCGGCTCTTCCTCTCCTGGACGGTGAATCGATGCACGTTTCAACCTGTTCTCCCACTCCCTCCCTCCCTCCCTCCCTCACGCGACGCACCCCACACTTCCCTCCCTCCCCTACCTCCTCGCCCACTGTGTTAAGTGGATGGGGGATATCGGGCCGTGTTGACTGATTATGGCAGTCGGATGAATGATGGACCGGAGGAGTTGAAGAGGCAAAGAGAGACAGCGGAGAGCAGGGAATTATGGAGACACAGGTGATGTGGAAAGTGAGAGGGAAAGGGGGAGAAAGATGGAGAGAGAGGGATGAAAGAGAGAGAGCTGGGGAGTGTTAGAGGGAGAGGGGGAGAGCAACAAAAGAAAAGGAGAGAGTGGAGTACATGCAGGTGAGGGTTAAGAGACAGACAGACAGGTTAGAAGAGAAAGGGAGACAGACAGACAGGTTAGAAGGGACAGGGAGACAGGGAGGTTAGAAGCTGTGAACAAGATCTTCCTAGTCAGCAAAAAAAGATGGGAGATGGACTTCCATCCAGGAACCAGGAGATCAACATCCCAAATCAGGCGTTTAACCAAGTGATACACTGCCTCAACAATTTCAACATCACAGGAGCCGGTGTAGGTTTGGAGCCCAAATGTATAAAGTGGTCTGCTAATGTTATAATGCCTCCTCCAGATGGCCGATCCATTCGATATGGCTTTCAAGAAGATTTTTACTTTTTTTTTTCAACTGCATGTTAGACGCTTGCTTGCCCTTGGAGAAGTCCCACGGACGTTCAAAAAGGGAAAAAATACATTTTGACAGCATGACAAATATGTTGCCATTCATCCTATTGCATGAACAATGTTTTCTGTCCCCTACTATACAGTGGAACCAATATAATCACATAAAACGTATATTTCATCATAAACACACAGGAGTCGACTTTGAAAAGTTTGAATGAATGACACGAGAGGTGTTCTTTCAATAATCTTTATTTCCTGCTCAAATAACTTGGTCCGTGATTAATGGTGTCCTGATGGGAGTCCATGAAAGATCTTATCAGAAAAAATATAACCTATTAAAAATTACTTGTATGTGCATTTATCAATTTTACCTGAACGTCAAACTGATACAATGCAGATTCTTTCATTTGTCTATTTCCAGACCCTTAAGTTGACAGCTAGCCTGACGATAATGGCAAACTGTCAGTGAAATAAAGATGAATTGGAGCTTAGCGTTCATGAACATCAAACTGGTACTTCCACTGTCCATATTTAGACTCGCCAGTTTGACAATTACAGAGCATGGGAGAAAGTTTCATCCAAGATGAAGAATTAGGCAGGGTTTTGTTGTTGAAGAGTATCAAATTCATACTTACCTGGAGTATTCTTTACCTTTCTATGTTAGTAATTGACAGATAATTCAGAGACACTCTGTGTTAGTGAAAAGATTCAGCATACAAACAGACATTGGTCGTGTCGTGCGTATTAGTTTCGGGGCGGGGGGGGTGGTATAAATTATCTAGCTAGCAAGTTCTAGCTTACCTTATATTGTTGTCAAAGAAACCCGGACCCTCACTTTGAGCTAGCCAGCAACACATTGCTTGCAAGGAACATTTAATATTACCTAAACCAGTATATTTGAAATATATTTACTAAATGCATGCTGTCATAACATTACTTCAATGTCCAAAACAGTTCTTGGTCAGGAAGGACACGTAGCGGTGGCAAGCTAAAAATGACCTACAACAGCCTGCTAGGGGATGGAGCTCTGTTTGTATTTTTGTCAAATCTACTGAAATAATTTCCAACGTGTTGGATAGAGTACAGGACAAAATACAGAATCGATACATTCATGTGAAATATACAATGTGTGTGTAAATATATACCTGCGAAATAAACAATTATCAAATGACAGTATTCTTTTGTTGATTTTAAGGGTGACCAGATCTACCAGTGCCCAGGTGTAGCAGATGTTAACCAGCAAGCTGAGGTAGGAGGGGTTACCCTGAAAGTGACTTAGTACCCTGGAGTCTGGATCTGCGTAGTGAGCGCCTGTTAACCTGAGTGTAAAGGCCACAGTGATGAGGTGTTGAAGGGGGTCAGGGGGTAAAGGTCGCTGTGCTGCGGTATTGAAAGGCCACTGGTGACAAAGTGGATGGCGTCTTGGTAATACTACATCTAATTTGTTAAGGAGCTTTTTAATGGCAAGCCTGTGTAATATGTCGCCATGGTTGGAGATTGGCAGGATGGTCATTTTAACAAGTGTATACTTGGCAGCGTGTGTGAAGGATGCCTTATTGCGGAGCAAGAAATCAATTCTGGATTTAACGTCGTAGTGATTTAATGTCACTACCTAGATACAGTATATTTAATTCCAATTCGGCCCTTTAATCTGGCTTTAGACCCAACCATTCTACAACTTGAGCATTAATGAAGCTTTCGGTATGATATAAATTCTGCGTGGGAAAAAGGCAAACTAGCTGGTGCTGTGTTTATTTGACTCATAATTTAGCTGATCATTTTACTAGGACAAACAGCAGACATATCTTAGACACAGATAACAGCACATTGGACTTGTTAGAGGAGTACCTCAAGGTTCAGTACTACTTTAAAAATGAAAGGCCTCTTAATGTATCAGAATAGAAATGTTCATGTATGCGCTCATGATGATGATGATTTTGATTATGACACAGTTGTCTGTATATCAGGTTTGAGTATCGAGCAGATGCAAGCAATTTTGTAAAATAAATAAAACACTTAGTCAAATGCCCCACCATAGGTCATGTTTAGATGCGGTAAATTATTTACTCCATGCAAGTTCGGAAACTATTCCAAAAAGTGTTAATTTGTGTGAAATATATCTGGGTCTGATGATAGATTCTGACTTATCTTTAGGAAATTGTGTGGTTTAGAAACAAAATTACATTGGGTTACTATACAGATCCAAGAATAGTTTTATGGAACCCATCAGAAGGACCTTAATGACCCAACTGCTGCTTCCTATGCTGGACTATGGTGACATTATTGATCAAAACACAACCGTGACCTTTCGTAATAACCATCTCTGCCGATTAATACTGTGTGGCCAGTATAACAGAAATAGTTGCATGAGGTCCATCACTCCCAGACAGACAGCCACGGCATTGGTACCGCTTTATTTTTAATCAAACCTATAAACCTTTTTTTTTTTTTTTTACATCAGCAGTCACAAAGTGCTTATCCTGACAGACAGCTCAAAACCCTAAAGAGCAATAAGACGCCGAAGCAAAGTAGCAA
Organism: Esox masquinongy; assembly: GCA_016801175.1. Lineage (NCBI taxonomy): Eukaryota > Metazoa > Chordata > Actinopteri > Esociformes > Esocidae > Esox > Esox masquinongy. Next base: position 38,332 of record JACXGI010005715.1, read on the forward strand.
TGAAAGTAATTTTACGAGACACCACTGTTTGAGAACAGCAGAAATGCTGGGGTCCATCAAGAGGTTGAAAGTAATGTCTTTTAGAGGAAAACTGACTGGAACAGCTTTACAATTTCAGAAATTGGGCCATTGCAATCTGTCTGTGAAGTTATATTTTAATTGTTGAGAGCATCAAAAGAATTTGTCCTGCAGAATAAAAATAAAATGTTTTTAAAATATAGAAGTTCTTGTTCTCAGTGCAGCGAAAGAGCATTGGGATTTGATTTCTCAAGTTCAAGCCCCCCTCCCCTTTTGCTCTTTTTCCTTCTCTAAGCTTTCACTCTGTCTATCTCAAAAACTCTCACACATCTTTTACTAGGCATTTGAAAGTAGCAGGTCAACAGGATGGGGTGAACATAAAAAGAGGGAGTGGGAAAAAGAGGGAGGACAAAACAAAAATGAAAGTCACACTGTCTTGAGTCGCGGAAGGGGAGAAGCAGACAGGAAACAGTCTGGTTAAGGTTATCGCCAGGTGACAGTGAGACTGAGAGAGGGTGAAACAAAGAAAGAGAGAGATAAGAGAGAAATACACAACAACATCCTTGGTGTTCTGCATGTGCTATTAACATGAGGTGAAAGAGTCAGCGAAAGAGAGGGGGCAAAATAGAGGTAATCTATTTTTATTTAAAATCCCTTTCCCTTAGGTCACACTACATTACACACTTCATAACTCAGCCCAGAGACGTCACGCTCCTCAGAAATGTGTCGTGTAAAAGAAAAAACACGGTAGACGAGATTAAAAAAAAGAAACGTTCCTCAGGATCCCTGTAATCGTTGGCTGAGTACCGGACCCGTGTACTGACGGACAGCCCCAGGGTCTCCCCACCAGTGTGTAATAGGTATTCCTAATCCTCAAACTGGCCGCCAGCGTCCCCTCAAGCATGGCCGCCACCTCCACCGACCCCTGTCCCTGTACCACATGTTTCCTTGTCTTCCAGATAGATAGCTCGGCCGGCACCTGGTATAAAGTTAAGCGGCACTGCCCCACCTCCCGGGCCCGAAGCTGTACTTCAGAAACCAACAGACGGGAAAGAAGTGGGGGGGAGGGGGGGGGGGGCAACCTCCCTAGCAATCTGAGAAATATTACGAACAGATGAGCTGGCGGCTCGGGAGCGGCACCCGAGCAAACGCTCCTCCCCGGCGCTAGGATGCAGGTGCGATGCCCCATGTCGTCCTCCACTGGAGGCGGGCCGTCTGTTCACCAGTCAGCAGGCTCTCGCTGAAGCGCCTGGTCCAAGCGGCTCCGCCCACCGGGGAGGACTCGAAGAGAACACTACCTTCTGTCCCGCCCCCTGGGAATCCACCATTCCTCCTGAGACAGAACAGAAGCCCCTCCCCCTCCCGCACTAACCCTGAGGTGGCAGCAGTGACATTTGGAGCGCTGACAACTTAATCTTGGCCCTCTTTCCACTGGTCAGTGAATGGAGGGGGGTATTAGACACAAATGCTCAATAAGTGGCTGACAAGGAGTCACAGACCTTCATTACAACCTGCTTCAGACGGCACAATCCCTGCTGCCTCTCTCTTTCGTAGCGCCTTCACAGATTTGCTAATGATTTTTACTCCTTGCACTCTGCAGGCTTGATCACAGGCTGGCTGAAGACAAGGCGCCTATTTACGTTGCGACATTCATATAGGCAATATATTTTCATAACGTGTGAATACAGTTTTCTACTAATGCCTGCGACGGCGAGAGCAAGGCGGCTACAAAGGCGGAAAGTGTGCACAAACGTGCGCTGAGGTTTCATTTAAATTAAACCAGTGACTGTAGACATCGGTATTATAAAATCAATCTCGCTATCAGGTTATTATTTCCTGGCTGGTTGCGTTGAGGTTTTATGGTGCTGGCCCAATGCAAGCGAGACCAAAGTCTCATTAGGTTTTTTTTTGTTGTTTGACATGTCACATTAAAAGTTTGTGGTGCAAGCTGATGTGTTAACTGACAAACGAGAACCCGAAACAAATTGGCGTTGCAGAGCTATGGCGTTTTGGGGTCCGAATCCCCCCCCCCGGCCACAGGAAGCGCTACTTGTTCGGGCCCAGTCTCCCTGCCCTCCGCAGCAGTGTGTACCCCCTGTCTGTCCAGCTGAGACCTTCCTGATTTAACGGTCTAACCCAACGGTTTAACCCAATAAGCCCGGCCCGCCGGCTGGCCGCACCAGGCACATGGCCACGGCTCCAGTCCGGTCTAAAAGCCCCGGTATCACACATCTGGGTGGTTTTAACACGGTCGGTCTGCACCACCAGAAACTTTCCTATACCGGACAGGGCCCGGCCCGGCAGCAACCCATTTGACCCCGATCACCGTCGCAGAAGAGACCTCCTCACCTAGAACCTGAGGGGGGGGTTGGGGGGGGGGGGTTGGGGGGGGCTAAGGCGTGTTGTACAAACACGCACGTGACGAGAAACCCCATCTACAGAGGTTTTTAAAATCCTTTCGACAAGACCTTTTAGCCTTTAATTGTTTCAAACCAATGCTGGGACACAGAATCGGAAGCCTTCTGCTTATAACATTCATAAAGCCTCTTATCAGAAACAGGTTATCCACTGTGAAACGGTCTGGTAGGCAGAATGACTGGCCAAACAGCACATTGAACTGATCAATCAATAACATTTATTTTGCGGAGCCCTTTTTACAGCAGCAGTTGTCACAAAGTCAACGGCGGGAACACGACCAGCGACACAGCCAGGTGATGAACATGGAGGTAGAGACAAAGTGGGAGAGCAACGGGGGGAGTGAGGTGGAAAGGGAGAAGAGAGAATACATCCCCAGGTTCCACATTTAACTCCGACTTAACTGTTCAGAAACAAAGGCTTTCAGATCACCAGACACATTTCACATCCGCGGTGAGTAGTTAAATGGTCTGTCTTGGCGACTGCTGATCATTCCAAAGAGTCTCTGTGTTCCCAGTGACACCCTATTCCCTACACAGGGCACTGCTTTAAATGGCTTTTCCCATTGGCCCCTGGTCAGAGGGCTTGTTCTGTGAAATAGGGTGCAGGTTGGGAACACCCCGTCTGCAACTCAAACTACACTGATTAGTCCAAAAATAAATCAACCCGATCACCCTGTACACAGAGAAACACTGAGTGGGTTAAAGAAATAGCTAGAGGATATCGTTTAACACTTACTTCCATAACTATGGCAAAGCAAACAGCACACTTTTTCCTATTTAGGGCACTCTTTTTGACCACGTCCCCTAGGGATAAGCTGCCATTTGGGATGTAGAATACTTCTACAGAACAGGAATAGTGTATTGGGCTTTGAGGGATGAAATGACATCTCGTTTTTTCTCAAATTAAACTAATACTGACAGAAATAGCTATTAATATATCATCTGACAGAAAAGTTCAAAATCTGTCAGTTGTTGACAGACACACGTGCACAACAATACACACATGTACAAACGTGCATGCACACAGACACACTCACACACACAAACAAACTTGAGTGGATGTTCTCTACTTTGAATTCTGCCCACTGTTCTGCCGTTGACGAATCCCGCGAGACGGCGAACGGCTAACGCAAGACGGCTGCCATCCCATAGGTGTGTGTGTGTGTGTGTGTGTGTGTGTGTGTGTTTGGAGTCTCTCTTCTTTAAACAAAACCCATCTGCTTCCCACAAAATCTCCAACTCCCCAAGACTGATGACAAAAGAATAGTCATGAAACAAGGCGACAGGCCTCAACTGTGCCGATCAGCGTCAACAAGGCAAACAGCTGCAGCGAAACACACTTCACACGCCGCAACTTTTTAGAAGAAGTACAACTTCATCGCAAGTGGAATCTCAAGTCCTTCTGCCTGCTTAGCAGCTTCAGATGGCGTTTCGAATTGTCTCGGTGCTGTTCAGGAAGCCTCGGTGAGATGTCCGAAATCCCATGGCCCTTCTCCCCTTTCCAATCAGTTAAATGCGTTTTCCTCATAATAGGTGGGTATGTGAAGTGTGTTTAAAACGCAACAACATTGGTAACAGTGAGAGAAATAAAGGTAATGGTGAATAACTGTCGAATTATATGCTATTAAAACACTCTTTAAATCATTATTACTGTTCAGCGATACGCTAGAAAAATCATTATTTAACATTTTACTTTTCCTGTAGTTCCAGAGGCGAAGTGATATCCGGGTTTTGCTCTCCTGCATGTTAGCTGACTAATGGGGAATTGGGCAAATGTGCTGTGAAGTGATATTCTCTCTCCATGTCCCCTTGGCTTCACTACCACTCTATCACTGTTTATTTCTCCCTCTTTCTCCACCCCTCTCTCTCTCTCCCCCTCTTTATTTCTCCCTTTCTCTCTTCCTGTCTCTTTCTCTGTCTTCCTCTCTTTCTCCCACTCCTCTCTCTCTTTCTCTCCTTCCCCTTTCTTTTTCTTCCTCTCTCTCCCTTTTGTCTCCGTCTCTCCCGTTTGTTCTTTTTCTCTGTCTGCCCTGTCTCTCTTTCTCTCCCTCCTCTTTCCTCTTTCTCCCTCTGTTGATATTGGATGGACTTGGATAGTGATGAGTCATGAGTCATGCTCCACTGGTTTAGCTAATGGAATCTACCTGTCTCTTCAAGACCTCTGGCATGTATGCTTTCCAGACCCCTTTTATATGAATTTGTGTGTGTGTGTGATCCCCATCTGTGTGTACATGGTGGGACTCGAAGTTCCTGCACACATGATAAAACCTGAAAACTCCATCCCCATTGGAAAATTGTGATTTCCAACTAAGGGGTTAGATTTAGGGAAAGAAGTACAATTGGGCATAATGTTAGAATTTGGGTAAGTTTTAGATTAAGACATTGCCGGTTAGGTTTAGGGTTTGGCAGCACGTTAAGTTTAGGTGTTTAGGCATAAATAATTATGGAACATGGATTTCTCTGTTAGGGTTAGGTCTCAGGTCTCCATGGGGATAGAAAAACAAACTTGTGTGCGCGTTCGTGTGCGTGTGCATTTCACTGAATCAAGCATTAATGTTTACAATTATACACGTGAAGTAATATTCTCTACCTCTTATCACCTCTCTCCTATCTATCTGTCAATCAATCAATCAATAAAATTTATTTATAAAGCCCTTTTTACATCAGCAGTTGTCACAAAGTGCTTTTACAAAACATCCGGCCTTAAACCCCAAGGAGCAAACAACAGTAGTGTTGAATTTCAGTGGCTAGGAAAAACTCCCTAAGAAGGCCAAAATTTAGGAAGAAACCTAGAGAGGAACCAGGCTCAGTGGGGTGACCAGTCCTCTTCTGGCTGTGCCGGGTGAACATATTAAGAGTACAAATTGTAATAATTAATAGATGCATGTGGGATGAGTCCAGAGTCTATTTAAACTTAGTCCAGGTCAGAAGCATGACCAGATGGACAAGGACAGGGACAACACGGGGGAGGGGGGAGGTGTCAGCACAGTGACAGCTGAAATCCTCAGGTATCGTCTTGAACTGCAACACAACCAGAAGGACTTTGGACAGAGACAGCAACGGGTCTTTCAAGCCTGGTACTCCTCATGTGTGGGCCAAGACCTCATGTCCTCCTAGGTTAAAATGGCAGGAGACAGAGAAAATTTAGAAAATGCATTCCTTAGATCTACAAGGATTTATAGTGGAGAAGGAGAACTGACCCTACTCCCCCGGCACAATAATATAGCAGTGTAAGACCTTGGGGCTGAGACAGTGGCACTGTGACACTGTGACACTGTGGCCCTATCCGGGGGAGGCCCCGGACAGGGCCCAACAGGCAGGAATTCAATCCACCCACATTGCCAAGCATCAACCAAAGGGACACCCACCAACCGCAACCACCCTGAATGAGGGCCGAGTATTGCCAGCAGAGTTCACTCCAATTGTACAAGTGCGCAACAGAGAGACAACAACAAGCCAGTGACTCCGCTCCCGAATGGCATTGGAGGGAGGGCATCCCAGTGGCGATGAGAGCCCACCTGGCAAGACAGCAAGGGTGGACAGTATCAAGCCTTTTTGGTCACCTTCACGCCCCTGGGCCAGACTACACTTAATCATAGACCATGTTATAGAGATGTGTCTTTAGTAGACACTTGAAAGTTTGCCCTGAGTTTGCATTTCTAACCTTAATTGGCAAATCATTCCACAGTAGTGGAGCTCTATGAGAGAAGGCCCTGCCTCCGGCTGTTTGTTTAGAAATTCTAGGTACAATTAAAAGGCCTGCATCTTGCAATCTAAGGTTGTCCATGTATTGATTTATAGGTTAACAATAAAACCTTAAAATCAGACCTAACCCTAACAGGCAGCCAGTGTAAAGAGGCTAGTACTGGAGTAATGTGTTCACATTTTTTTGTTCTAGTTAGGATTCTAGCAGCTGTGTGCAGCACTAATTGAAGTTTATTTATTGATTTATCAGGGTAACCGGAAAGAAGAGCATTGCAGTAATCTAATCTAGAAGTAACAAAAGCATGGATTAGATTTTCTGCATCAGTTTTTGATAGAAAGTTTCTGATTTTTGCAATGTTTTGAAGATGAAAATAAGCAACTCTTGGGACATATTTTATATGTTCATCAAAGGAGAGGTCAGGGTCAAGGGTAACGCCAAGGTTTCTTACAGTTTTTTGGGATACGACCATGCAGCCGTTGAGGTTCACAGTGAGATCTGCCAACAAAGCTCTTTGTTTCTTGGGTCCTAAAACGAGCATTTCTGTTTTCAGTTTAAAAGCAAGAAGTTCTCTGTCATCCACTTCCTAATATCTGAAACGCATGCTTCCAAAGTAGCTAATTTTGGGGCTTCTCCATGCTTCATTGAAATATATAGCTGTGTGTCATCAGCATAACAGTGAAAATTGACATTGCGATTCCGGATTACATCACCCAGAGGCAGCATATATAGAGAGAACAAAAATGGGCCCAGAACTGAGCCTTGAGGAACACCAAAACATACCTTTGATTTGTCAGAGGATATGCCATCCACACACACGAACTGATATCTTTCAGATAAATAAGATTTAACCAGGCTAGAACATGTCCACGTAGCCCAATATGGGTTTCCAGTCTCTCTAAGAGAAGGGAGTGATCAATAGTGTCAAAAGCAGCACTAAGATCAAGAAGTAACAGGACAGATGCGGAACCTTTGTCTGAGGCCATTAGAAGGTCATTTGTTACCTTCACGAGTGCAGTCTCTGTACTATGATGGGGTCTGAAACCGGACTGGAGCATTTCATAAATGTTATTTGTCTTCAGGAAGGCATTCAAACCTCAGGAGGCATCTCTACCTCTTATCTCCTCTCTCTGTCTATATCTACCTCTTATCTCCTTTCTCTGTCTATATCTACCTCTTATCTCCTCT